>CAUYQG010015657.1:0-54110 GCA_963574415.1 Tarsius wallacei
AGAAAGAAAACTTTTCTATAACATTTTCAAGTAAGAAAATTGTTTCTATCCTGCTATAGCAGAAACCCACTTACCAGGAAAATACAAATTAAGTATTCATTACAATAGTTATTTCATTCAGTAATCAAAATCAATTGTAAACGTTTTCTGCTTTTGAGTATGCATATTAAAAATATATGTAACATTTAATAAGGTCAACACTGTGACAGGTGTACTAAAATATAAAGCTTTTCAATTGAAAAATATTGCCATCAAACTTTTAAAAATGTGGATATATATTTCACTATTTTACAATTGAAATAGCATTATACCCATTGAAGTAATGATCTTTCACTCTAAGTGCATTCCCCCCAAATATATGATCATCACAAACCCTCATACAACTCTAATTTTTTTTAAATGAGGAATATTTTCAAACTTTTTTGTCATAGGCCTCAGTAACTAACTGCATATTCATTAGTAGAGAATATTTTAATATGCTTATATGTTTGTTCTGAGTCAAATTAAGTCAGTTGTCAATAAGAGGCCTGAAATTGATAAATTTCCATAGAAGAGATAGAATTGTGAGATAATATCATCACCTATGAATTTGAATAAGCAGATTACATTATGTGGGGCCCATGGTCGTTGGCTTTCTAAAGGTATAGGAGAAAAGGCATACAAATTTATTCAACATGTATACATGGAAGCCTTCAGAATGAAGACCCAAATTCCCAATGAGTTACGAAATCTTAAATACCAATTTGCGGCTAAGGAAAGAATGGATTATTGCAAAATTTTACCTGGACAATGATCACTTGTATACCTAATTCTGATTTGTACCCCACATCTCTAAAATAAAATAAAATAACATTGAAAAAAAAACCAGATTATGGATGGGGAAAGAAGAGGAATTGGGAGGCAACAAGTGATCTCTAGGGACAATGACTAGATTGGGAACAGAGACGAATTTGTAAATACTTTTCCTTGGAATTTAAATGGTCCTTGGAGACAGTCATGATTACAACCTAAGAAGATCTGCTCAGGTGTGGTCACATCTTGTTGTTATTTTCTGCAGGAGAACATGAGATGACAGGGAGGCAGGAAGATCCAGAGATAACCGTTGGGGCAGGAAGATCCGAGAGACCTTGCGGCTTCTTCAGCTCAGCACGTCCAAATGCCATGTTTTAGGGTATTGGTTTTTGAGCTCCAACAGCTATTGTAAGTGAAACTCAAAATTACCACGAACTTTTTAACTTAAGAAAGCTTCTCCTTTGCTATTTTCATCTTTAAATAAATTTAATGTACTGCATTTTTGGATCCGAGTGCTACTTGCAATTTATGATGAAAGGCATTTATCCGTTCTTTCTGAACTGGCCAGTTCAAGATGCAGTGAGATTTAAACATTCCTCTTCGCAAACAGAGTGCATGGTTCAGTTTATAATCTGGAATCTCCTCAAGAAAAATCAGTATGATGGAGTCCAGATTTTGTTCAATAGCTTGCTGGACTGCATGGTGTACCTTGAATCTAAGTAAAGAAATACATTGAATTAAGTTATATAATACACATTGTTTTTAACAGCCAAAAGCTCTACAATCTAAAATTCTCTGTGAAATTCAATCTGTCACTAAAAATCAGTTTTATATTTTTTTCTTAATTGTATTCTAAAAATTATTTGAGTTTTGGTTAATAACATTAGCAGTATTTAAAAATTCTATTGAAAAGCAGAAACACTGAAATTTTCACGATGTTCACTTACCTTTTGCATAATGGATCTTTTAATAGATAATGTGTTATAACAAAAATAATTTTTCTGCTTCTTTTGATGCTATTAACAATTGCTTCCAGTTCAAGGACACCTGCCTCAAAGTCCCTTTCTTCCAGACAAAATTTGATAGATTGGTCTTTCTCTTCCATTGGGGAGAAGTGTTCCCAGACCCAATCCTTGTCGTTGTGGGCATGAATTATATATGCTGCATATTCAAACTGCTCTGGCTGTTTGTCTATTTCTTTGAAACCAAGAACTCTATGTACTGCAACGTTCCAATAAAAAGATATCCTCCAGCTCTCAAAATGAATGAGCAGTACAATAAAGATAAAACTCAGTAGGATACTGGTATTCATTATGAAAAAGAGTTCAAAGGGGGCACTGTCTTTGCAGGGTGATATATCAAAAAGCATCACTGGAAATCCATGATATTGAGGTGGAGTGTTGCAGAGGTAATGACTCGATAGCTCAGAGATGTTGGTATTGGTCTTATTAATCCAACTAACAAACCAGGCAATACTTTCACACGTACAGTCAAATGGATTAAAGCGCATATCTAAATCACTCAGGTTCCTGAAAACTTTCGCAAAAACATTCTCCTCAACTGATGTTATAAGATTCTTCTGAAGGGTCAATGACTTCAGTGACACTTGCTTGTCAAAGATGAATGGTGGAAGTATGTTTAAATTATTCAATCCTAAACTGATGCTCCTTAATTCAGATAAATCCTTGAAGGCCTCAGTTGGGATCTCATCGAAGCCATTGGACTCTAAGTTAAGGATATGGAGGTGAGAAAGATTCTTTAGAAAATAAACAGGGCCACCAGGGTTTGCATGTTTCCAGAGCCTTGCTAAGTTGTTATGCTGCAAATCCAGAATTTCTAGTTTCCCAAGACCTTCCAACATGTCATCGTTTATGTTGGCAATGTTGTTGTTGCTTAGATCCAGAATAGTCAAGCTACGAAGAGGGTGGAAAGGCGAAGGGGAGCTAGACACATTTTTAAGGCCCACCCTTCGAAGCATCAGTCGTTGAAGGCTTGGAACCAAGGCAAAGGAGTTGCTAGTAAGGCACAAGAGTTTGTTGTAGGAAAGGTAGATTTCAAAAATATTGTCTAGACCTCTCCATTCCTGGCCTGTGAGTTCTTGCTCAATTTCATTAAGGCCAACATCAAGTATTTTCAGGTGGCCCAAACAAGAGAAAGTTCCACTTTCTATTTTTGAGATTTTATTTTTGGTTAGATTCAGTATGTGCAGAGGAGAATGAGCAAGTGATGAAAATGTTTCATTTGTTAGAGTCTGCAAACTTGTGAAAGAGTTGGATAGACTCAAGTATTTCAGATTTATCAATCCGGTGAACATATTGCTTTTTATGCCTGGAATATTGTTATCTTCCATGTTAAGATTCTCCAACAATCTTAGCCACTGAAAAGAAAAATTATCAATCTTGGGAAGCAAACCAAGGGAATTACTTTGTTTAGTAAAAGATCGTTTCAAATTCAGGTATCTCAGATTGAAAAGCCCATAAAAGGAGTGAGAATACAAGTGCTGTATAGCATTATACTCCAGGAATAAATATTCTAAGTGCGGAAGCCAAGCAAAGGAATTGTTCCCAATCACCCGTAAGCTGTTAAAGGAAAGGTCCAACATGGTGAGATTTGTCTGCTTTAGACCAGTGAAGGTTACATTGCTGATTGTGTCCAGCTGGGTGTTACTCAGAGACAGATTCTGAATGCTTGTGTTTGATAATTCCCAACAAAGCTTCTCTATGAGACTGGAGCCCAGTTGAGCATTGTTCAGGAAGAGGCCAAATAACTCTCCAATTGCATGAAAACACCCTGGAGAAAACTAAAGGTGGGGGAAAAAAAAGAGGTTAATTATCAAAATATGATAGACTGTGTCAGGCCATTGAGAGGTTTAAATACAATTCTTTACTTGGACTTCATGCACCACTCACCGTCGTCCTTGGGCAGGGCATTGCTTTCCACTCCCCTCCTGACACACATTCCTTCTTTACTCTGCCTTCACACCCACTTCTTGCCGCAGCCCCTACCCAGACTACTCATGAAGCCACCCTGGGACCCATCCTGGTTCTGTCTTGGTGACCACTTGTTCTCAGTAGATGTCACAGAAGGAAGGAATGGACGGTTTTTATTACAAAACAGCCACACACATCTTTCCCTCTGAATATCTGAGCTATCCTTTCTGTCTTTGCTCCTGGCTTTATTTTGCTGTAGTGTTTCTAGCTCCCTTCTGCTCCAACCCCCTCCCCTCACAGAGCCCCAACTGTTCTGGGATTCAGAGCTGGGACAAGACAACAGCAGGCATGATAAAAGGACCCAGAGGACAACAGCCCGTCCCTTTAGTGAAATCCACCAGGGAGTTATGGGTCCTTGGGGAATGTGAGGGCTAATGGGAAAGAGAGACGTGTGGAAGAAAGGAGGCGTTGTTGCAAATGAGTTAAAATGCAAAGCAAGAAATGATGAAATTAATGATAATACATCTACATGTAGCATTGTTTTGAAGCCACTACAATTAAGTTTTTGAATGTTTCTTGATTCCATGGGAGATGTTTCTGCTAGGACATTAATTTTAAAAAGCAGGAGACATCATTGTCCTCAAGGGGCGAAAAGGCACAGCTGTTAGGATCAGGGACTCTGGTCTAACTGAGGCAGAAACCCAGCTCTGTCCCAAGTGATCCCTTATGGGGTCTGAGATGTGCCACATAAACCTTACTTCTCTCAGCTTACTCTTGTGTAAAATGATAGAAGAATAAGCTGATTTAAAAGACTATACATATAAAATATATTTTAAAAGAGTTTGTTACAGTGCTTGGCACACGGTGAAGGACTTTAAGAATTTAAAGAACAGGAAGAACTTAAACAAAGCAAGAACTTTAGCGGTTGTTGTTGTTTCTTATGATTATTTAGAGAAAAGCAGGAGATCGATGCTAAGAGTGGTTGTTTCTGATTGTGGACTTTTGAGCGTTTGTTTTTTTTTTTTTTTTGAGCCAAAGTCTCACTCTGTTATCTAGGTTGCAGTGCAGTAGCACATTCACAGCGACTGCAGCCTTGACCTACTGGGCTCAGACAATCTTTTTCCCTCAGCCTTCTAAGTAGCTGGAGCTACAAGTGTGCGCCACCATGACCAGTCAGTTTTTTAATTTATTGTAGAGATGAGGTCTCACCAAACTGCCCAGGCTGGTCTTGAACCTGTGGTCTCAGGCAACCCTCTCACCTCTGCCTCTCAAAGTGCTGGGATTACAGGTCTGAGCCACTGCATCCGGTGAGAGATTTGTTTATTACCCTCATTTTTATTGCTCCTTACTATATCTGTATTAAAAGATTACTGTAATAAATGTTCTAATCAGGGAAAACTCTGTTTAAAAAATAAAGAGTAGCTTGCACAAAATACCTTATTATTTTCTCAAGATAATTTTGTACACAGTCTATTTTTATGTCTGAAAAATAACACAGCATTTTAGAAAAGCTGTTTTATTTAAGGATTTTCAATGTTTTTATAGCCTGTAAAGGAAAAAAAAGGTGTGTAAAATACAGATAAGCTTGCATATGAAAATAGTTAATTTGAAAATCAAAGATCCAAAAAGAGATAGTTAATTAGGCTTACTTCATTATAGGAACGTTTTTGTACTAACATATGCTACTTGTTGTTTGTTGAGCACTTATGTGCCAGGCACTATCCTAAATTCTTTCCCACACAGTCCTATGAAGTAGCGTTATTATTATGCCAATTTGAAAAACTGGGAGCTAGAGCAGAGAGAATGTGAACAACTTACCTGATTGCACAGTGTTAAAAGACAAAGTCCAGGGAGGGAGCCTGCGAACCGAACTCTAAATTCTGGGCTCTTCGCCGTCATTCTGTTTTAATTCTTGCAGAGTTTTTGTGAGCTAGAGAGTACTATTTTTCGCTTCACAAATGGGGAGACTCAGACTCAGAGAGCTTAAATCAGTTCCCCAAGGTCAAAGAGCTGTTCGTCATGGCACAGGGATTTGAACCTAGCACTGTTGGACGGCAGAGTCCCCTCTCCTGATGTCCTCTGAGGCTGCCTAAGCTCTGCCGAGGGGCCCCCAGCAGTAGGTGCGAAGGACTTCTGGGAGACATGGCAAAGGCCACCACTCCTACTTGTGTAACACAGTTAAGGACTACCCACACTGAAAGGTAGAACGCATCTGACCTTACGTCTTACCTCTTTGATTTGATTTGATGACAACTCTAATTTTTTTAAAGATGAATTGGCAAGGAAATCAAGTTCTTCACTTCTTAGTGCATGAATTTTATTATTTGATAATAGAAGCTCTTGGAGATTTTCCAGTTGGACGTGAGTTCCTAATTTTGTAGATGATAAACCGTTATGAGACAAATCTAATCTGATTAAATTCTGAGAGAAAAAAACAATATGTAAGAGTCTTGTCATCAGAAACTTCCTCCAAATAAAAATGAATCTTAGAAATATCTCAACAGCAAAACACCACCTCTCTGCCATTTTGTAGAAAACTGACAAGAGTAATAAATAACCTTTATTGTGGCTAAAAACACCATTGTTGCAAAAATTTAGTTTCTTATTTTAGGACTCGCTTTATTTTTCTTACCAAAATATAAAAGATTTAAGCTTATTTACTTATGATATAAAAAATTCATAATTTATTTACTTATTTGTAATAAACATTTATATATGATGTGAGGAGTAGTCATGTGACTTATTAAGCATACAGTGTCATGCATTAACCTTGAAAATAGCAGTAAAAAGAAAACATAGTTCCTTAAAAAACATGAGTAGGACTTTATTGTCCATAAAATCCTAAATAAATTTTATATTGAGAAAGTTCATAGTTATGTAAATTTGGGATCGTGACTAGTACAGAACATTAATTTTTGTGTGTTCTGTCAGTGCTGTCGGGTGTTTTATCACCCAGTGTTACTTTTTGTTTGTTTGTTTTGATTTGGCATCTCACTCTGTCGCCCAGGCTGGAGTGAAGTGGCATGCTCAGGGCTACCGCAGCCTCAACCTGCTGGGCTCAGGCAATCCTTCTACCTCAGTCTCTCAGTAGCTGGAAGTACAAGCTTGTGCCACCACAACCAGCTAATTTTTTGATTTATTATATAGACGAGGTCTCGCCAAGTTGCCCAGGCTGGTCTCAAACACCTGGGCTCAAGCAATCCTCTCGCCTCTGCCTCCCAAAACTCTGGGTTTATAGGCATGAGCCACCATGGTGTTGGCCTGGTGTTATTTTTGAACATTTAAACATCAAACTCAGATAAAAGATAAGGAAAAACTGGTTATCTGTTAGGGCAAAATCCTATGTAATCTCTATTAAAGAGAACCAGTCTCTTATTTATGTTTCAAAAATAAAAATAGCATTTTGCCAATGATTTCTCTACCAGATTTTGAAGTCTTTGTATCCAAAGACATTTCAACCAACAGAATTTAAGCAGGCATAAGAAAGCATTTAAGATAGCTTGTGAGCAAATCACTGTATGTTTCACAGCCTATTTAAATTTGTATATTATTATTGAACTGTGAGGAGGAGCGAGGCTAAATTTTTTATAAGGACATAAAATGAAGAAAGCAAAGAGACTTGAAATCACTTTGGTTTAAGAAAAGCACAATAATTATAAGCGCAATAATTGTCCTCAGATTTAGAGACAATAACATGCATTTTTTTTCTGGTGTCCTGCAGCACTGCAGAGTGAATGCGGTTAACTGACTTATTGCATATTTTCCAAAAGCTAGAAGAGAAGATTTTGAATATTTACAGCACAAAGAAATGATAAATATTTAAGGCAATGGATATGCTAGTTAACCTGATTTAATCATTACACATAGAATTCCATAACTGCATACATTTATTATGTGTCAACTAAAAATACAAGGAAAAAAATTGAAAAATCAAACCCAAGCAAAGTGCTGCTGATAAGAAAATTGTGGTAGCTATTGGAACAGTGATAGTTTAAGAAGAATAGGTAATTTTTAGGTGAACAATTTGCTATATCATTGTACCAGTTTGCTAACTTTAAGTCAGTATTTATACTCAACATTTTTTGTTATGTCACAGACTAAATCAGCAGCATTGAGAGTTTATTTTTCATGTTCCTCGTACAATATTTTGACTCTCTTTGGATCATAATGTCTCTCTCTTGTATTTAAGTTCTGTTTCTAATGGGAGACAGCAAGAGAGACAGACTTCTTTAAAAATAAATTGGAAACTTTTCTCTTTTGGAGACATTTTCAATCATAATGGGAATATTTGTATATGTCTCACCAACAATTGGGGTAGATCAGATTCCTTACGCTTACCTCGATATTTAGCTATTAAAGTCTAAGAATAACTATATGACTTAAAAATTTAACATTAAATAACATATTTTTCATTTCTTATATGTACATCAACATTTTCATCTTACCTTCTGGTTTTTAAAAGGATTATTTTGAATTTTCTTGATTGAGTTGGACATTAGATGGAGTTCAGTCAAACTCAGGCAGAAAGTAAAGGTTTTGTCAGAAAGTTGAGAAAGTTCATTGTGTTGGAGGTTCAAAACTTCCAACAAGGGGAGATTTTGACACAATTCTGGCTCCAGTTTTGAGATGGTGTTAAATCCTCCATCCAAGATAGTAAGTTGGCTATAGCGTGTAAGATTGGCAGGAGGTAACCTTCTGAGTTGATTATGGGTAAGGTTTAACACTGTTATGTTTGTAGGGAGGTCGTCAGGTACTTGAGTCAACTTCAGATGGCTGCAGTCAGCTACCTCATGGCTAACAGTGCATTTATTAGCGGAAGATGTGTACAGGAGACCAAAGGACAAAAGTCCCCCCAAAACGTAGATATGACAAAGCAAAGTCTGCCTCATGATTCTGCTGTATAAAAGAAACATAAAAGTATGAACAGCATTAATAACACATGCTTTCATCTGCATTAGTACGTTTTTTGTAAAAAATGTAACCAAAATGTGACTAGATATGATCTTTTTAGTTATACTTTTATACTATAAAAGTATATATTATGCAAGTAATACATCAAATGGAAAAAATTTAAGCAGTACAGAAAGGTAAAAAGATCAAATATACATATTTGTATCCCCAAAACTATTGAAATGGAAAAAAAGAGGAAAAAACCAAGCAAACAAATATATAAACTCCTACACCTCCATCTGGGTTGCCGTGTTCTAAGGTAACCTCTCTTGGTGATGTCTATTTTTTTTTTTTTTGAGTTGGAGTCTCACTCTGTCGCCTAGACTGGAGTACAGTGGCCGCTCCCGGCCACCGCAGCCTCGACCTGCTAGGCTCCGGCGATCCTTCCACCTCAGCCTTCCAAGTAGCTGATGTCTATTTTTAATTATCACGATCACCTCCATAAACTTAGATAATTTTAAGCATTATCTTCTCACTATAAAATAATGAACGTAATTATATTGTTCCTTTGTCTCATTACAATATTTCCTTTTGGTTATTTTTTATTTTGTGAAATTTGTTCCATTTATTTTTTTGTTTTGTTTTGTTTTTAAGGTCAGAAAATACAGTTTATTTAGAAAGTAAATTAGTCACGCCTGTAATCCCGGCGCTTTGGGAGATGGAGGCAGGAGGATTGCCTGAGCCTAGGGGTTTGAGACCCTCCTGGGCAACATGGTGAGACCTTGTCTCTACAATAAGTCAAAAAATGAGCCGGGTATGGTGGTGCACGCCTGTGGTTCCTGCTCCTTGGAAGGTTGAGGCAGAAAGATCGCCTGAGCCCAGTGGGTTGAGGCTGCGAATTTTCTTTCTTGTTGAAAGAAAAACTATATAAGGCTTCATTTTCATTAACACCAAGCTTTTTAATTGTAAAAAGTTGGATGGGTACATCCAGCGTGCCACTGCACTCCAGCCTGGGCAACAGAGTGAGACATCTACTCAAAAAAAAAAAAAAAGAAAGAAAAGAAAGTAAATTACATTAGAAAGAGAAAAGGGATTCGGCTCCCCACTGTAGGAGAGGGAACCAATCTAGGAAAACATGGTGGCCATAGCTCAAAGAGCCATGTGGCCAGATCAGAGTTTAGCAAAGCCGTGGCCCCATTTATAACTTTAAAAACTATACCCAGCCATTGGTAGGCCATTGCAGCCATTGCCTTGCTAAGATGTGCCCTGTGCTCTTTGAGTTATGGCCAGGCCATATTTCCTGGCTTAGGCACCCTCCCCTACCTTGGGGAGGTGAATCTCCCCTCTCTCTTTCTCTAACTTACTTTCTAAATAAACGATATTTTCTAATCTAAAAAAGTGAAAAATAAAAAAAATAAAACCTATACCCCAAACTCTATTTCTAGATCAATCAACTTTAGACAAAAATCCCTTGATGCCTCTCTTTGTAGCACACACGTCTTTCTTTCTTGCTTTTCCTAAAACCGTCAGCTATAACATCGCTTGGTATAGTCAAGATATGAAATTTTAGCATTTTATCCTGAAACCGTGATTGAGTACACGATGCTTTGTTTAGATTAATTTGGAAATTTTGAAGTTAATAGGAACTATTTACAATTTTATAACTATATAAATAAATATTCATTGCAGAACCGGCAAGACTTAGTGACACACAAAGGCTAAGAATCAACTCTGGCGTCCTATTGCCTGCGTTCTCATCCTGAGTCTTCTGCTTTGTAGCCTTTGGCAAGTTCGTTCATATCTCAGGTCTTCGTTTCCTCATCTTTAAAACAGGTGAGCTCCTCTGCAGGTTGTGAGGATTAAAGGAGGTAAAGCATGTACATTGTCTTATATAACCTGGCATAAAGTGGCATTTAATGTTATTACTAATATTATGCAATGCAATGATCCCATGATGTATAAATGGGCAATTACAACTATGTATGTTCTATTTTATAACTTTTTCACATTATAAACAAAACCTATGAAAAACAAGGACAAATTTTAACATGGGATACTCACAGCTAACCACTAACCAAGAAGTCAATTGTAGAGGGAACCAGCAGGTAAAAAAATTGAAATTCAAGGAAATTCATGAATGGTTAGAAAGATTCAAGAAGCTCTTTATGAACTCAGCCTTGGGTTAGGTCGGTTAGCACTGATTTTTGGCTGCCTTCACAAGCTGAGCGGCAGACAGTATCTTGCCTGAACAACTACAAATGATCTTGTAAGGAAACCAGAGTCCTTTAAAATTGGTCTGTATTCAAGTTCTTTTAAAATAATAAAAAGAAAGTCCTGGTTTATGAGGCATCCATGAGTCATCTACTTTAATATTTGGTCTAAAGATAGAAAGTAATATGTTTAAGCACTTGCTTGTACATGATTGACAAAATCCAAAGGATTTTAAAGTTTTATAGTCACTTTTTATGTAGTGTATAAGTAGCATGGCCTATGAAACTTTGCATAAACTACTCTGATTTTTGTATAAATGATTCTTACAAATTAAACATAATCATAATGGGGACTTCGAGGAGACTCAAGTAACAATCACAACTTTGCACATAGAAATGGAAGAAAATAAGATTCTAGTTTATGGAATCTTTGCATTAAAAAGAGTTTTTAAGGAACTGATAGTGTCCATGAATAAAACATGAATGCAGTGAGTTTAGTGCAAAAGATATAACCCTGTGCCCCTCAGCAGCAGACCCTTAAACAATTGAGACACTATGAATTCTTATCCCTTCGACCTATAGATGCTCCTGAACTTACAATGGACTTGATTACAATAAACTCATCCTATATTTAAAATATCCTCAGTTAAAAGTGCCTTTTCAATGTAGGATGCTTTCAATATGGGCGGGGGGGTGGTTTATCTGGACATGTATCCCCACTCCAAGTCAAAGAGTGTACTGAATGTGTATCACTTTTGCGCCATCAAGTTGAAAAGCTGTGAGTCAAACCATCCTAAGTGGGAGAGAATCTGTAAGTCAATTCTTCAGGATTATGCCTTGTTTAGTTTGCTGTCTGTTAAGACCACGATTTTCTTGACATTTATAATTTCCCCTATTTCATTCCTGTTGAAAGAAAAACTATATAAGGCCTCATTTTCATTAACACCAAGCTTTTTAATTGTAAAAAGTTGGATGGGTACATCCAGTTTCTGCTGCTCCGCAATCATCGTGTAATTCACTCCTGATTTAATACCACTGTTTTCTGGATTTAAATATAATTTTTCTTGAAATGTTTCTATTTTTCCCAGAATATCTCCTTAAGTAGTTCTTCTACTGCCATCTCCAAATGTATATAAGATGACATCTTTAGAAGTTTTTGTAAGTCTGTTTTTTGTTCAAGTCTTCATATAATTTTGATGCATAGGTTATTCAAGGGTCAAAAAAGTTTTTATGCAATATCACAAAGGCATTATTCCATTGTCTTCTAGAATTCAGTGTTGTTAAAAAGAAGTCTGATGCTCATCTAACTTTCCTTCCTTTATATAAAGGATTGTTTTGTTTTCTTTTCTTCTGTTTAGTAATGTAAAATTTCATAAGGTATTTCAAGCTATGTCTTTTCTTTAAAATGTGGCTACATAGTGTTTGGCATTTTTGAACTGAAGTTTCATGTTTTCCTTAAATTTTACAATTTATTTTTCTATTATTACTTGGATGATTTCCTTTCTTACTTTTCCTGTGTGTTCTCCTTTAAAACTGCTTTTAGGTGGACATTGACTTTCCTGTGCGATCCTTTCTGTATTTAACGTTTCCTTTTATGTTTTCCATCTTTTTGTCTTTTTATTCTATAATTCTAGATATGTTTAGTTTTTTGTACACCAGGACTTACATTGGCTCTTAAAAATTTTTTAGCAATTATTTTAACAATGCCTACAAGAACAAGACACAACTCTGTTGAATTTTCACAAAATGAGCATGTCAGTGTAATCACCATTCCGATCAAGAAATAAAACACTAAGAGCCCCCAGAATCCTTCCTCATCTCTCTCCCACTGTCACAAGCTCCTTTTTCCCAAACACAAGCACTTCATGATTTTCTGCACAAAAGTTTGCCTGCTTTTGTATTACGTATTAATGGGATTGTGCATTATGTATCATTTTGTGCCTACCTTTCTTTGTTCCACATTAGGTTCGTAAAACTCACCTGCACCTTGTTATGTAGCAGCATGTGTTCATTCTCATTGCTGCAGAATAATTAGGTAATTTTTTCCACCATTTTTAATGAGAAAATCTTAACTCTGCAGCACAATCCAAACATGCTTGTGTTATTAAATATTTACCCATCCTCCACCCATTGTCAGTTCACCAAAGTACACATCAAACATCAGTACCCTTCTCTCTAAGCAGAGTGTACACTGTTACCTACAGCTCAATATTTGTTTTTGAAGTTTTTCTTTTGTTGTAAAATTTGTGTACAATGAAATGCACAAACCTTAAGTTCTCCGAGTTTTGGCAAATGCAAACATCTGTGCAAGCCAACCCCTGAAGAGCTCCCTCGCCTCCTTCTTAGTTAATTCCCACCCCAACTTCCCAGAGGCAACTTCTACTCTGATTTTTTCCACTACAGATTAGTTTTGTGTGCCTTATAACCTATAGAATGGGATCATAGTCACTCTCTTATATAAGGCTTCTTTCACTCAGCGTATCATTTATCGAGTTTCATGTTTCAGTGGTTCTTCTTTTTCTAGTTAAGTGGTATTCTATTGTATGACTATACCACACTTTACCCATGCTTTTATTATGAGATATATGAATTGTTTGGTTAGTGGTATGAATAACATCATGAACGTTTGTGTACACTTTTTTTTTTACATATATACAATCATACACAGCATAACAACGTTTTGATCAGTGATGGACTGCATAGTGAGGTTATAAGGAAGCTGAAAAATTCCTGTCACCTAGTGACGATGCCACCACGCCCTCACGCAATTCTTTTCCCATGTGTTTGTGGTGATGTAGTGTAAACAAACCCACTGTGATACCTGTCGTATGGAAGCCTAGCCCATACAATTATGTACAATACATAATACTTGATAATTATTATAAATGATTATGTTACTGGTTTATGTATTTACTATGCTATACTCTTTATTATTTCAGAGTGTACACCTTTACCTTTTTTTATTTTTAAGTTAACTGTAAAACAGCATCAGGCAGGTCCTTCAGGGGTATTCCAGAAAAAGACATTGTTATCATAGGAGACGACAGCTCCATGTGTGTTGTCACCCCTGAAAACCTTCTAGTGGACAAAATGTGGAGATGAAAGACAGTGATATTGACATCCTGATCCTGTGTGTTTGTGTCTTCGTAGCTTTTAACAAAAAAATTTCAAAAGTCACAAATAAATTAAAAATTTAAAAATAGAAAAAACTTTCAGAATAAGAATACAAAGAATGGATTTTTGTTTAGGTGTACAATATGTTTATGTTTTAAGCTGCTATGACAAAAGTCAAAAAGTTAAATAAAGTTTATAAAGTAAAAACAGTTATAGTAAGTTAAGGTTAATGTATTATTGAAGAAAGTAAAATATTTTAAATAGGTTTAGTATCACCTAAGTATATAGTATTTATAAAGCCTACAGTAGTGTACAGTAATGTCCTAGGCCTTCACATTCACTCACCGCTCACTCACTCACTATCCCAGAGCAACTGCCAGTCCCGGAAGCCTCGTTTATGGTAAATGCCCTATATTGGTGGAAAAAAATTTTAACATGGCTTTAGCATTTATGTTAAGGTTTATGGTCTCTCTAAAATTAGTTTTTGTGTATGGTTTAAAGTAGGAACCAAGGTTCATTTTTTTCATGTGTATATGTAGTTAGTGAGACCATTTACAAAAACAAAAACACAAAAAACTTTCCTTTCCCCTACTGGGTGGGTTCTGTGATTTTCTTAGAAACCAAATGAAAATTTCAGCGTGAGTCTATTTCAGGGCTGTCTACTCTCTCCCACTGAAATACTTGTCCGTTCTCAGGCCAATACTATGCTGTTTTGATCACTGTAACTTTATAGTAAGTTCAAAAAGTGTAAACTCTGCCATTTTGCTCATTGTTCACTTTTTCTAGTGTATTTTTTTACTGTACATTTTCTCTGTTTAGATGTGTTTAGATACACAAATACCACTGTATTACAATTGCCTACAATATTCAGTGCAGTCACATGCTGTACAGGTTTGTAGCCTGGGAGCAACAGTCAGTACATAGGGCCTATATGTGTAGTAGCCAGGCCATCTAGGTTTGTGTAAGTGCACCCTTGGATGTTTGCCCACAATGAAACCAACTAATGACAGTTTTTCAGAACGTGTCCGTGTTGTTAAGTGACACATGACAACATTCTATTTCTTTGGGGTAAGTATTAAAGTTGGAATGGCTAGGCCACTTGGTTAGTGTCTAGTTGTTTTTGTAAGAAGTTGCCAGATGGTCCAGAAAAGTATTTTACCACTTGACTCTCCCACCAACATCTTTACCAACTTTTGGTAGTATTTGTCCTTTAATTTTCTATTCCATTTTTTATTTTCATTTTATTTTTTTTAGAGATAGAGTCTTGGTAGTTTGCCCAAGCTTGGACTTGAACTCCTGGACTCAAGCAATCTTCCTACCTCAGCCTCCCAAGTAACTGGAACTATAGTCAAATGCAGCTGCGCGCAGTTAGTTCTTTTATTTTTCATCATTCTGATGAGGGTGTAGTGATAGCTAATCATAGTTTTACTTTGCATTTCCCTCATGACTAATACTATTTAGCAATGTTCACAGACTTATTATTCATTTATGTATCTTCCCTTATATGTTCAAATATTTTGCTCATTTATTAATAATTATTAATTAGATGGTTTCCTTTTTATTATTCTATCCTAGGATTTTTAAATATATCTGGGTATCAGTCTTTTGTCAGATTCATATTTTGTGACTATTTTCTCCCAGTTTGTGTGTTGTCTGCTCGTTTTCTTAATGATGTCTTCCAATTATGATAACTCTAATTTATAATTTTTTCTTTAATTATTGCTGCTTTCTATGTCTTATCTCAGAAATTTTACCTACTCCCAAGTTACTAAAAAAATTCTCTAACAAAATTTTACATGGCTTTGGCATTTATGTTAAGGTTTGTGATCTCTCTAAAATTAATTTTTGTGTATAGTTTAAAGTAAGAGTCAAGGTTCTTTTTTTTTTTTTAATGTGTATACATAGTTAGTGATACCATCTAAATAAGAAAAAAAAGAGACTTTTGTTTCCCCTACTGGATTGGTTCTGTGCTTTTATTAGAAACCAAATGAAAATTTCAGCATGAGTCTATTTCTGGACTGTCTACTCTCTTCCACTGAAATAATTGTCAGTTCTCATGACAATACAACACTCTTTTGACAACTGTAGCTTTATAGTAAGTTCAAAAGGTGTAAACTCTGCCATTTTGCTCTTTTCTTGCTATAGGGTGGAAATTATCTAATATCATTTTATTCTTTACTGATTAATTATTTTTCTTCACTAGAACGTAAAGGTACAGTAGTAGAGACCACTGTTGCTTTATTCCATATAGTGTTGCCTGTGCCTACAACAATGCCTGGAACATCGTCGGTTCTGAGCAAATAAATATATGTTGAATAAATGGTTTTCCATGAGCATTTGATCAGCTCAAGAAAACCATTCTTATCTTCATATATAGTCACATTTTATTTTGGTTGGTTGTGTAACCAATGTGGCACTTTCTGGTATGACCAAAGCCTAGTTTCACTTTAACATATTTTTAAAAAATCAAATACTTCCTCAAAGTATGGAAATGAAGCAATAATGACATTAAATGGACAAAACTCAGCAAGTACTAATAGTCATGACACAAGAATAATTCCAGGTAGGTTTCAGGTTATAAAATCATCTTAAGTGGTTAATTTTAGGAAAACAGTAATCTGAATATTTAGAAATATTCTAATATGCTTAAAACAGTGGTTTTACCAATATTGTAATCTAGTTCTCAGAAACAGAGGCAAGAGACCCAGCCTCCATAAGCTAATGTTCACATCTTACAGTCTTTACGATGTTGACACTAAGTATTTTTAAAGTTGTACACAATTTTTATATCCACAGGCTATGACGAACGTCACAGCCAGGCAGCAAGGATACACTTCGCCAACTTGCGCTGGAAATGAAACCTTCTAGAAGCTGGGGTCCAGCTTCTCATCCTCTCTGGGATTCTCCCAAGTCTCTCCTCCCAGTACCTTAATGGGCTTCCTGCCTCTACTAACCAACTCACGGATACTGTCCCTCCGAATCTCCTCCTTCTTGTTGGCAATTATCCCTCCGTACAGGAAGGGCTATAGCTAGAGGTCAGAATTGCTGAGAAGGACTCACTTATTACAAAGTTTATCCCTGAATGACTGAAAGACATTCCCAGACTTGAAGACATACTTTATCAAGGGGCAAAACTCACCAAGTACTAGGCAAGCTGAACAAAAAGGAAACTTAAGGGAGAGAATCTTATTAAATTTTAGAATTGCAATCATTCACAAGAAAATCCTAAAACCTCCTAAGGAGTGCATACGATCCATTACTTTTAAAGGACATCAATTCTGATTAATGCAAAACTTTTTATTAATAGCAGATACTACTAGAAAACAATAGAGATAAGCTTTCAAAATGTCTAGCAGAAATTATTTTGAACCTAAAATTGTATATCCACCTAAGCAATTAAAGAAAAGGAAAAAGTATTGTGAGATATGTAAAATGCAGTCATTTTGCAACCATGCAAACTGTATGAAAAGTTTATTCTAGGATATTCTTCAGTAAAACAAACAAAAAAACAGTTAAGGGATGAAATGAGATTGAGAAAAAAATGCTGCTGAATGAGACCTAACAGAAAGAAAGAAAATAAAAAATAAATAAAAAGTAGGTCAGTCGGCCTTGTAATTTTGGAAAGATTTTGTGAGGGTGTATGGAATTACATTTCTTTGTCCAGGTGAGAGACAGTATTACGTTATAGCTAGGACATAGAATCTGGATCCAGACTACCTAGAGTTAACTGGTTTGGCTTATAAACTTTGTTGTATTTTTACTAAGTTAATTCACAGGCATCTATATGCAGACACACACCAATGCATATTCATATCGTAAAGTTGAGGACCAACTTCTGAAACTTGAATGTTGCTGAAGGCTGACTCAGTCTTTACCTGACCGCCCCACAGTTGCAGATGCTGATTTCAGATCCTCCTATTCACCTAAGGGCCTTTCCACTTCCTAACTTTTTTCCACTCTCCCTCATTAGGTGGAAGAATGCCATTTATTTACTTACTCCTAGGAATGCCAGAGTGTTTTCTCCTTTTCAACGAATTATCGTAAAATGGCAACTCTTGTGTCCAGTCCAGCCAACAAACTAAGAAAAGAGCTTGCTCTTTTAAGCTCATGGGGTGCTGTTTCTTTAAGGCAAAGATGTGATTTTCTTTCCCCCAATGTCTGTTGCAAAGTGATTTCCACAGCGTCCCTATTGTGTTTTTCTAGGTATTTTTCCACTAGAGGAAAGCGTGTTTAAATGCTGCATTCAATGTTTTCTCATACTAATTAGATGAGAATTAATTAGATGAGAACTAATTAGATACTAATTATTGCTATTGCTGAGTTATGATACCTTCCTCCCCATACTCACATCACCTCCCTTTTCTTCCATCTTTCTTGTTGAATGATTCTGACTACATTTCAAGCACCAGACTAAAGACAGACCAAAAAAACACACAAACAAACAAACAAACAAAAAACCAAGCTAAAACCAAAGTGCATTCTAACTTGACTCAGTCCCAGTACGAATTTAAAATATATACCTTCACTTCCTCTGACGACTGCTGACCACTTCTTTTTTTGTTAGTCCAAATCCAGACGTCTTCCTCGGGGCAGTGAGTGGCAAATTTACTGCACTCTCCAAAGTGAAAGTAAAACTTTAAAAAACGCTTTCATGTTTGGTGCATTCTAAGGAAAGAGGGCAAACGGAACACAACAAAAGGACAATCTCAGGGAAGAGTTTTGAATGGCTTCTTGAACATGTCTGCTTTTATTTTATTTTCATTTTTTTTAGTCCCCCAGTTTTTATTGAAGGAGCCACAGATTTAGCAAAAAGAGAAAGTTGAAAGGGAGGGACCTCGACTTTTGGTGTGGGCGGGGCTGACGCTCTGGGAGTTAATGAATGACTGAGAGTGAATTCTTTTTTTTGCCGATCAATGCAAAGCTGTCAGAGTTGAGTAAGCCTGTGGTCAGAGGGACAGAAAAAACCTCCGTCCCTAATCAAAGTACAGTACTTTCGCATCGCGGTCTGGTTTTATCTCTTCGCAACACTATTAGATAAACAAGGCAAAAATTCACCTTTTGATCAAAGAAGAAACCAAGAGTCATAGCCGATAAAAAGCTGTCCGTGGCAAAGCCAAGAGCCAGCCCCGCTCGTGCTGTTTCACATTTCCAGTCAAAACACGTTAGCAACCAATGTCTGTGCCCAAAGAAAGCTCGGATTAACCAACCATTTAATTCTCAGTTGGCTTCGGTTATTCCAACGAGTTGAAGGAAAGTGCTTGTCAAGAAATGAGCTCTCATTTTTTTCATTACTGATTTACTATAATAACTATATTGTTATGTAGGAGAATAGAACCATTGGAAAGAACTGCAGAGCGCCTAATCCAACGTCTCTGTGTAAGCAATGGGGAAAATGAAACCTAGAGATGTGAATGATTTGCCTAAGGACATACCACAATGATTATGGTAATCATAATGCTTCTTTATGCAAACAAGTGACAAAACAGCCCATTGAAGTGTGTCACTAGCTTGAATTGATTGCAAAATTGACAGCCAGAAATATGTTTGTGTCATTGTGCAAAGTGACTTTTTCCTGGGCTCCAGCCTTGTTATATCACCCGATGATTACTGGGCTCACAATTGCACTTTCTGATTTTCAGTTGTGACGTCTGTAATATACTATCATAAGCAAACAGCTGTCCTGAGCAAATGACTGTCTCCCACATCTACTCATTGGGATGTGCAGTAGAACATTACTAGTGTTCAAAAGTGAATGCCTTGAAGACAGGGCAAGGTATGCTCTTTATAACTCTCCAGCCAGTCTTCTGTGTAAACTGTTCCTTTAGCCGTCGGTGAAACAGGCAGTCGTCTTCAGAATTCAGACCCTTGCACAGTCTTCTCCCTCACTGCTTCTGGGCTCATCTGTTTGACTAACTCTGGCAATGGGATATTTAGCCAGCATGAGGCAGGGCCTGATTCCTAGGCACAATTACCAAGGCTTGGTCACTGTGCACACTGGAATTCACCCTCTTGGAACACCAGTTCCTGGGATGCTTCCCTCTGGAATCAGTCACTGTGGGGCTGTGAGAAGCCCCACCTAGTCTGTGCGAAGGCCACATGGAAGAAAACTAGGGCTCTGGCCCACAATTTCAGCTGAGCCCCCAGAAGACCAGCCAGCATCAACTGGCTAAGTCGTATTGGGTGTGGGTTTTCCCACCCCAGCTGATGTCTCATGGAGCAAAGATGAACTGGTCCCAAGGAGCCCTGCCAGAATTCCAGGAGACTAAGCAAATACTGTAAATGATTGTTGTTTAAATCAAAAAAATTTGGAGTGGTGTCATATGCATCATCAGCTAAAAGAAACACATTTTTTTCTGCAAGTCCTTCATACCTATCTCTTAGGCCCTATAACTCCTAACACATATTACGTGTTTCATAATGTTGTTGACAAATGAATGACTTTCAATAACAATTTTTATTGATGGTCTCATAATGCAATAATCAATTTGGGCTTCATACAAGTTAGTTCACAACCAGATAGTATTAGTCAATTCTTGCTTGTGTCTTAATACAACACACATTGTTTTCTTACCACTGCACATTTCTTAAGTATGCATTAATTTTTGTAGCTATTTCAGTGGTAGGTGCCACAATGAAAAAACTAATTTTTCCTTTCTTTTTTTTTTTTAAGATACAGAGTCTCGCTCTATTGACCATGCTGGAGTGCAGTGGTGTGATCATAGTTCACTGCAGCCTCCAACTCCTGGCCTCAAGCAATCCTCTTACCTCAGCCTCCTGAGTAGCTGACATTATAGGCAGCATGAACCACTATGCCCAGTTAATTTTTTTTTTTGTAGAGTTAGGGTCTCACTAAGTTGCCTAGGCTGATCTCAAACTCCTAGGCTTACGCAATCCTTCCTCCATTGCCTCCCAAAGTGCTAGGACTACATGTGTGAGCAATCATGCCTTGTCTCATGGTTCTCTTTTTAAGAGAATTAAATAAAAATCATTAAATACACCAATAAGTGTAAAATAACAAATCCAGTGTTTACCAGTATTTCAGAGCATTATAGATCAGCCAGTCTCAAAATAAAGATGAAACTGCATTATTCTTAGCAGAACTGAGATCTACAGAATTCTAGAGGCTGGCCGGGCATTGTGGCTCATGCCTATAATCCCAGCACTTTGGGAGGCTGAGGTGAGAGGATTGCCAGAGCCTGTGGGTTTGAGACCAGCCTGGGCAACATGGCGAGACCTCGTCTCTACAATAAATCAAAAAATTAGCCAGACGTGGTGGCATGTGCCTGTAGTTCCGGTTACTTACTTGGAAGGCTGAGGCGGAAGGATCGCCTGAGCCCAGCAGGTCAAGGCTGCAGTGGCCATGAGCATGCCACTGCACTCCAGCCTGGGCAACAGAATGAGACTCCTCCGGCTCAAAAAAAATAAAAAATAAAAAAAGGAAGCCGAAGTCCCTTAAATGTACTAAATTTCTAAAAACTCTAATAAGTTTTCTTCTTCAATTTGAGGGGGTTCATTTTTATAACTATGTAATGAGGTAATATATACAAAGAGTATGGAAGAAAGACTTAACACATTTGTAGAGACTAAAAATGATAAACCAGATAATAATTAGTAATTTACCACTCACATATTTATTAAACTAAAGACCCATTGTTCTTTGCCTGCTCCTGATATTTCTTAATAAACTGGTCATTGTTTTTAAAGGATAATTGTAACCATTTTAAAATTATAGACAAAGATAGTGCATAACCCGTAGGAAGTCTAGTCGCTTCATTATAAAACTAATAAGGGAAGGTCTGATGATGATTTTCATTGTCGTTCTCAGCACCTATAATACTAGACTAGTGAGGCTTTATAGGACCGTCTTTATAATCTCCCAAATGGATTAATTTAGACATGAAGATTGCATCATTGCAGCTTCTGACCACATGTATAGAGAGCTGAAATTGTAGGGCAACCAGTAGACTTTCCTTTCAATGCATCCATGTGAAAAGGCAGATTAATATTGAACAATACAGTAACTATACTTATGTCAGGCCCTCTAAGGGCCAAGTATACAGAGAGCTCATTGTTGAAGAAGACTTACGCTTGTCCCAGCAATGAATATCTGATTGTTGGTAAGGTATTGTATATTTAAGAGTTCATATCATGCATAGGTTTAATTTAAAGTTGGCTCTTAAAGAATCTTACAAGTAAACCTTTATTGGTGGTGTTAAAGTAAATTGAAATGGAGACCATGCCTGACAAATTCTTGAGCAGACAAAGCCAGTGAGATCTCCTCAGTGACCTAAACCTTGATTGATTTGCAAACATAAGCGACATAGGCAAACAATAACTTGAGCTATATTATGTAAGTGCGTGTATTAAAGAAAAACACAACTTAACCATCCAGAAGCAGCCAGCAAACTTATAATTAACCAAGGACTTTCCAACAGGATAGACATGAGACAACTGTTTAATTTTAACCAGTCAAATATTGTCTTTGCTTTACTTCTGGGTCCATCCTATAAAAACCTGCAGCTCACACTCTCTCCGCAGACCTCCTCAACTACCTTCTGGTTCATGAATCATTGTTAGCACAAATAAACTGGAGCTGTTTGCTTAAATAAACTCTTTAAAAAATGTTACTGTGCCTCAGTTTATTCTTTTACAATGTGAACAAGGAGATTGGATTGACCAATTTTCTCAGGATTAACGGGAAGCCAAAGGGAAGCCATACTTTTTGTTCTTTTTAAATATAAAGACAAGTTGTCATTATGTTGCCCAAGCTGGTTTTAAACTCCTGGCCTCAAGTGATCCTCTTGCCCCAGCCTTCCAAAGTGCTGGAATTACAGGGGTGAGTCACCATGACCAGTCAAGGATATACCTTTTCATCATTAATACATCACATGGGTATTTCATGTGATTGATATATTATGAACTTCAATAAACAGTTAAATTTCTCTCAGAGCACTGGATAAGACAGTCATCGTAAACTTTGTTCACTGACTTCTCTTCACAGTCACCATTCTGAAAGGACATGATCCTGAACCGTATTGTCTGAACTTCTGAAAGGCCTTTCTTTTCGCTTTGAATCCTGTCACTAAAGTGAGGGCACAGTTCCTCTTCCCAATGCTACTTCCACTTCTGCTCATTGAGCTTCAATCAGTTAGAACCAAGCTCTACCAGACAAAGAGCCCCACACGAACTTGAACAAGAGAGGAATAACACTTCACTTTTTTTCTCTCCCTACTTTCACTTGTGTCTACTGAGCAGGCTTGGACTTGAACTTCCCCTTTGAGAAAAAAAAAAAAATCAGTGTTTGCCACACAGAGCTCTGGTTTAAGCTGAACTTTCATTTATTATTCATTTTATATTTTTACATGGCAGTTGAAAGTCATTTTTTTCTTTCATGAGATATGCACAGCTTCATTTCTTTTTCTTCTTTTAAAGTCACTTTATTGAGGCATGACTGACATACACAAAGCTATATATACCTAATGGATACAACTTGATGAGGTTGGAGACAAGTATACACTTGCGAAACCATTGCTACAAACTATACTGTAAACGTGCTCATCTCCTCCAAAATTTTCCTTCTGTTCTCTTTATTTATTTACCTATTTACTTTTGTGTGTATGATAAGGACACTTACCATAAGATTTACTTACCTCTTAGAAAAATTTTAAATAGAAGTACGATATTATGAACCACAGGCACTGAACTGTACGGTAGCTCTCTAGGACTTATTCATCTTGTGTAACATGGACTTTGTACTCTGTGCCTGATATCTCCCTGTTTACACCTTCTCCCAGCCCCAGAAACCACCATTCCGTTTTCTGTTTTTCTGAGTTTGACTACTCTAGAGTCATCATATAAATGATATCATGTAACTTTTGTCCTTGAGTATCTGGCTCATCACTCAGCCAAATGTCCTCCAAGTTTATCCATGTTGTCACAAATGGCAGAATTTATAAGACTGAATAATATTACACTGTATAAATATATATATATATAATATTTTCTTTATCCGCTTATCAGTCAGTGGGCATTAAAATTGCTTCCATGTTTTGGCTATTATAAAGGCAATAGTATTAAAAGAATAAAATACTTAGGAATAAACATATTCAAAGAAATGAAATGCCTGAACTAAAAACTATAAAACACTGATGAAAGGAATTAAAGCAGACACAAGTAAATGGTAAGATTCATAGCTTGTTATAATTAGTATTCTTAAAATGATCATGCTATCCACAGCGATCTACAGATTCAATGCAATCAGAATCAAAATCTCAATGGCCTTTTTTATAGAAGTAGAATCCTGCAATTTATATCTCACAAAGACCCCAAATAGCCAAAGCAGTCTTGAGGAAAAAGAACAAAGCTGAGAGCATAGTGTTCCTTATTTCAAAGTATATTATGAAACTCTATCAATCAAGATAGCGTGGTACTGGCATAAAAACAGGTTGATGCAGTAGAATAAAGAGCTCAGAAATAATGTCTTGCATGTATGGCCAATTGTTCTTGAACAAGGGTACCAGGAGTGCACAATGGAGAACAGAATAGGCTCCTCAATAAATGGTGTTTGGAAAGTTCGATATTCATATGCAAAGGAATGAAACTGGAACCTTGTCTTATCTTATACACCAGAATCTACTCAAAATACTTCAACGTAAGACCTGAAACCATAAAATTTTTAGAAGAAAGCATAAAGAAAAAGTTTCTTGACATTGGCGTTGCCCCATGATTTCTTGGCTATGACGCCCAAAACCCAGACAACACAAGCAAAAATAGAAAATTGGTGATATCTTCCTGTCTCTTGTAAGTCTGTGAAGTGAGTTAGTGTGAATGGAGTCTCACTCTCCTTTACGGACAGTGTTATGATATGACTAAGGGATCTCCAAACTCTATGCCCTGAATTTGATATTTATTTATTAAAATCAAAAATAAAATTCTAGACACAACTTCACAATCATCCTCCATGTAAAACAAGCTAATTAAATTCACTTGGCATCTAATGAGTGGGAACAGAAACGTCTGACAAAACAACAAAAAAATGTTGATTACATTTAACAGAAGAAAGTATAAAGTATCAAAAGCAAGTAATAACTTACCATAATCAGATCGAACTGTGCATCGGTGAGAGTTAAGTATCATGCAAATTGATCTCAAATTTATAATGCAAATTTTAAATCAACAGGGAAAGTTAGAAGAAAGTTCACAGCTGAAAGGGATTGAACATGCCTCTTGCTTTTCACCTAAGAGGAACCTTTATCTGTATCATGGGATGATTCTCTAATAAGAATATGAGAACTAGTCATTAGAAAGGAGAAATGAAAATGAAAGGAAGTAGGGAGAGAGAAGGCTTACTATTATAAATACTTGGAGATAAAACAGGTAAAACTAACAAAATTCAGAAATCTCTGACAGAGTTTACAGCATATATATAGAATGCTAGTCTTATTCTTTGTCTAAAAATAGAACTGTACAAGAAAAGTGTACACTTTGACATCACCAAACAGAATGGTAACATTTCTTTTTCTTTAAATTATCTCTTTATCTCATTTGTCCAATTTTCTACTTGGTTTTCATATTTTTATCATAAATTTATAAGAACTGTCGGGACTGTTTTGGAAACTAGCCTTTGCCTTATATATTGTTTGCTTTTGATTTTTTTTAAATTAATCAGTATTTTTTATTATCATATTGTGGGGTACAGTTAAGGATCAGGTATACAAATATGCTTCATTCAGACACCCTTGGTGATAAGAGATGTCTCCCCGTTGATTATTTTTAAAGTGACTATCTTAGCTTATAAATTTCCCCAAAGAATAGACATCGGTGAAATGGCAGACTGGGAAGATTCAATTCCTCATTCCTCCGTGGAACCATCCTAAAAAAACCAGAAACCGGCTGCACTGATCTTAGAGTAGCTCTGGAAAACAGTCAAAAGTCTACAGCAACAAAGTGAGTGCCTAATCAAAAAATTTTTTTCACCTTAAAAATGACAGGAAATTTTATGACATTTCATTCACCCTTTCCCCACCCTCTCTTTGGTGCAGCAAGGTCTTGGTTTGGAGGAGGTAGCAGCACAGTTTCCGGTTATCTCTGTTGAACTAGAGATTGTAATATAGACCTCATAGGCGACGTTCTGGTCTTTCTGGAGGCTGTCTAAACCACTTCTCTCTCTCCGAAACTTGGATTCTAGCTTGGGGAAAAAGCAGCAGCCACTACTTGTGAAAGCTTCAGGGACACTGTAGACCCATAGACACCCGGGACAAGAGATTATGGCTGGGTTTTTTTTAATATGTTTTTTGGGCATGTTTATCTTCTTTTGAGAGATGTCTGTTCATGCCATTTGCTTACATTTTAATGGAGTCATTTACTTTCTTTTTTTTTTTTTTTTTATTTTGAGTCTAAATCCGTCGCCCAGACTGGAGTGCAGTGGCCGCTCCCGGCCACCGCAGCCTCGACCTGCTGAGCTCCAGGGATCCTTCTGCCTCAGCTTTCCAAGTAGTTGGAACTACAGGCGGGCGCTACCACGCCCGGCTAATTTTTTATTTATTGTAGAGATGAGGTCTCGCCAAGTTGCCCAGGCAGGTCTCGAACCTACGGGCTCAGGCAATTCACTCACCTCGGCCTCCCAAGGTGCAGGATTACAGGCTGAGCCACCGAGCCCGGCTCATTTACTTTCTTTTGGCTGATTTGTTTGAATTATTTGTAAATTTTGGTTATTAGTCCTTTGTCAGATATATAGTTTGCTAATATCTTCTCCCATTCTGTAGGTTGCCTGTTTGCTCTGTTGATTATCCCTTTTGCTGCACAAAAGCTTTTTAGTTTAATTAAGTCTCACTTATTTATTTTTGTTTTTGTTGCATTTGCTTTTGGGGTTTTAGCCTTAAATTATGTGTCTCGGCCAATGTCTGGAAGAGTTTTTCACTAATTATCAGAGAAATGCAAATTAAAGACACAAGGAGATACGAACTTTCACTAGTCAGAATGGTCATTATTTTTAAAAAATCAAAAAACAATAGATGCTGGTGCAGATGCTGTGAAAAGGGGCTGGTTACATGCTGTTGGGAGTGCAGATTAGTACAACCTCTATGAAAATGGGTATGGAGATTTCTCAGAGAACTAAGAGTAGATCTATCACTTTATCCAGCAATCGTATTACTAGGTGTCTACCCAAAGAAACAGATTGTTATACAAAAAAAAAAAACAACACACTAGCACTTACATGTTCACCACAGCACAATTCACAGTTGCAAAGATATAGAATCAACCTAAATGCTCATCAACTAATCAATGGATAATGAAAATTTATATATGCATATATAATATATAAAATATAATATTTATATTTTATATTTATATATAAATATAAATTTGTATATATAATAGGTGCCAAAAATGTATACACATTTTAAGTCTGAGGTTTGCTCAAAAGGTGACATTAATCAAATGAATGCTAGCATCACCATGTGACAGGCAGGAAAGTCAAAGAAAATGGCAGAAGCACCATTGAGCAAAGTCATACTACACAATGCTACCATAATTATTTAATTCAACTTGAAAAGTAATACACAGGTAATATCTCTTAAACTATATATATACATATATATATGTATATATATATATATGCCTTTTGCAGCAACTCGTATGGAATTGGAGAACACCTTCCCAGGTGAACTGGTATAGGAACAGAAAACAAAATACCACATGTTCTCACTTATAAGTGGGAGGTAAACTAAGAATCCCTACAAAGATGTAGAAAATGGTATAGTGGGCATTGCAGACTCAGAAACGGGGAGGATGGGACAGGGTGGAGGGATGAAAAATTACCTATCGGGTACAGTGTGCACAGGTCGTGGGTACACTTAAAGCCCAGCCTTCTTTGTCACTATACAATACATCCATGCCACAAAAAACGATTTGTACTCCCTAAAGCTGTTGAAATAAAGAGAGGAAAATCAATGAAAAGTTTAAGTATTTTAAAAAGAAAGCAAAGGAGATTATGGGTGGAACTAGAAACCAAGTCATTGAGAGAATCTGGAATGAAGATCTCTGGGAACTTAAGACACTCAAAAGCAGTCATGTATATAAGGAAATTGAGAAAGTCACACATAGGCTCAGGGAAGAGGCATTTTCAGAAAAGACCTGGGAGGATCTCATGCTTTCGCTTCAAGCTGATCCCTAAGCTTAGAACATATTCAGTCAATTAACGAAGAACTATCCCACCACAGAACGTGCCTGCAAGAACTGGGAGAGGTGGCTGTTTTTCAAGTGTTCACAATGTAACAAAAATTTTTAAGGAATGCAAAGAAGCAGTAAAACATGGTTCATTCAAAGGAACAATATAAACTTGTCTGGAGACAATATAAAGTCCCTAGGAAGCATATACGTTAACTTATTAGATAAAGACTTTAACATAGCTGTCTTAAATATGCTCAAAGATCTAAAGAAAAACACAAAGAACTAAAGAAAATTGGGATAACAGTAAATGGATAAAATAAAAATATCAGCAGAGAAATTGAAGTTATAAAAAAACCCAGAAATTATGAAGCTGAAAAGTACAACTGAGTTGAAAAATTTACTAGAAGAATTTTTTTTTTTTTGAGTTGGAGTCTCACTCTGTCACCCAGGCTAGAGTGCAGTGGCATGTTCATGGTCACTCCAGCGTCAAACTGCTGGGCTCAAGCAATCCTTCCATCTCATTCTTCTAAGTAACCGGAACTATAGACGTGTGCTACTACACCCAGCTAACTTTTCTTTTCTTTTTTTTTTTTTTTGATTTATTATAGAGATGACCTCTCGCCAAGTTTCCCAGGCTGGTCTTGAACCTGTGGGCTCAGACAATTCTCTCACCTAGGTCTTCCAAAGTGCTGGAATTGCAGGTTCGAGTCACTGTGCCTAACCTACTAGAAGAATTTTAACTACAGATTTAAGCAAGCATAAGAAAGAATCAGTGAATTTAATGACAAGATAATTGAAACTATTGAGTATAAGGAGCAAACAAGAAAAAAAAGAATAAATAAAAGTTAACAGAACCTAAGGGTTATGGAACACCATCAAGCAGACCAATATACGCATTATAGGAGTCCAGGAAAAAAAAAAAAGAAAGAGAAAAAGGGGCAAGAAAATTGTGTGACAAAATGAAGCTTCCAAACTTCACAAATTCGTGACATGTAAATCTAAAACTTCATGAAGTTCAATAAACTTCGGGTAAGATAAACCTAAAAAGTCCTACACTGAGACACATTTTAATCAAAGAGACAAAGAGAATTTTGAAAGCAGCAAGAGAGAAATTACTCATGATATGCAAGGGCTCCTCAGTAAAATTATTAGTGGATTTCTCAGCAAAAACTTTGGAGCCCATATTTATGTGGGATAATATATTTAAAGTGCTGAAAGAAAAAGCTGTCAACTGAGAATTCTATATCTGGCAAAACTATCTTTCAAAAATGAGGGAGAATTAAGACATTCCCAGATAAACAAGCTGAGGAAGTTCATTATCACAAGACCAGTCCTATAAGAAATGCTAAGGTGAGTCTTTCTGTTGAAATAAAAGAATTCTGGACAGTTACATCAAACCATATAAAGATATAAAGCTCTATGACAGGGATTAGGGAATGGATGGAAAGAGTGAATAAGACTCAAGAAAGACAAGATGCAACACTGAAAGAACTAGTAGCAGAGATTTTGGCAATAAAAAATTACATACAGGAAATAAATAACAAGATGACAATCATGGAATGCAGAATTAATGAAGCAGAAGAAAGAATCTCAGAAATTGAAGACTAGATGATGGACTTAACCAGATATGTAAAAAAAAAAAGAAAGAAAGAAAGAAAGAAAACTCAGAAAGAGAGAACAAAGCCTACAAGACATGAGCAATTATATCAAAAGGCTGAAACTATGCCTGATTGGTATCCCAGAAGTAGAAGGGGAAATGGAGAACACTTTGAAGTATTCAAGGAGGTAATCAAAGAAAACTTTCCCCATTTCACCAGAGATATGACCAGTCAAACACAAGAGATACAGAGAACTCCCACAAGACATCAAATGAGAAGACTAATCCTTAGACACATAGTAATATGCCTACACAAAATAGGCACAAAAGAAAAAATCCTAAAGACAGCAAGAAAAAGGTCAGACTACCCACCAGGGAAAACCAATCAGAATAGCAGCAGACCTATTGGCAGAAACACTACAAGCAAGAAGGAACTGGAGTCCAATATTCAAAGTCCACAAAGATAAACAATTTCAACCAAGAATCTCCTACCCAGCCAAGCTCAGCTTTATCAGTGATGGAGAAACAGATCCTTCCCAAACATCCAATACCTAAGAGATTATGCAGCTTCCACCAGCTCTACAGAAGACAATTAAAAAGGTATTAGCAAAAAAGAAAGAAAAGAAAGAATGACCACACACTTCCCAAAAAAACCAGCAGAGCACATAATTAGAAGAGAATACATCACAACAAAACTTGAAACCACACACATACATCAACCCCAAACTCAAAAGAAAAGAAGTAAAGAAAAAACTTTATAAGAACTTCATGATAAGGATAAACAATCACATTTCAATAATCAGCCTGAATGTGAATGGACTAAATGCAGTACTGAAAAGACACAGAAGGGCAAACTGGATAAAAACCATGAACCAATTATTTGCCATCCAGGAAACTCATCTCACCACAAAGGACAAACACAGACTTAAAGTTAAAGGATGGAAAGTGAGTTTCCAGGCAAATGGATCACAAAAGAAGGCAGGAATTGTGATCTTAATATCAGACAAAGCAACCTTTAAGCTACCAAAAACTTATAAAGACAGCCGGGCTCGGTGCCTCAGCCTGTAATCCCGCGCCTTGGGAGGCTGAGGTGAGTGGATTGCCTGAGCCCATGGGTTTGAGACCCACCTGGGCAACTTGGCGAGACCTCATCTCTACAATAAATCAAAAAATTAACCGAGCGTGGTAGCGCATGCCTGTAGTTCCAGCTACTTGGAAGGCGGAGGCGGAAGGATCGCCGGAGCCCAGCAGGTCGAGGCTGCGGTGGCTGGGAGCGGCCACTGCACTCCAGCCTGGACAACAGAGTGAGACTCCAATTCAAAAAACAACAACAACAAACAAACAAACAAAAACCAAAAGGACACCACATAATGATAAAAGGTTCAATCCATCAACAAGAAATATCCATCCTAAACATACTGCACCTAACACAGGAGCACCAGCATTTATAAAGCAACTACCAAGTAAACTAAAAAAAGCTATTGACTCTAACACTATTATAGCAGGGTACTTGAATATCCCACTAACAGCCCTAGACAGATCATCGAGGCAAAAAATCAACAAGAAGATCCAGAACCTAAACTTGACATTCAACCAGATGGACTTAAAAAATACCTACCCATAATTCCACCCAACAATCACTGAATATACATTCTACTCATCACCACATGGAATGTACTCCAAGATTGATCACATCCTTGGCCATAAATCAAGCATACAAAAATTCCATAAGGTTGAAATATTGCCATGCACCATCTCAGTCAGACACAGTGGAATAAAAATAAAAATCGACACCGACAAAATTTCCCCAAAGCCCACAAAGACGTGGACACTAAACAGCATGGTACCGAACAACTACTGCGTCAAACTGAAATCAAAGCAGAAATTGAAAGATTCCTGGAAACAAATGAAAATGAAGAAACATCTTACCAAAACCTCTGGGATGCCATGAAAGCACTTTTAAGAGGGAAATTTTTATCTCTACAAGCACACATCAAGAAAATGGAAACATCACAAGCTGAGAGCCTAACAAATCACCTAAGGGAGCTGGATGGAGAAAACCACCAAAACCTCAACGTTAGCAGAAGAATCCAAACCACAAAAATAAGATCCCAAATACAGGATATAGAAGACAAAAATATCATAGAAAACATCAACAAAACAAAAAGCTGATTCTTTGAAAGAATTAACAAGATTGATGAACCCCTAGCCAGAATGACCAAGAAAAAGAGAGAAAAAAACCAAATAAACACAATCGGAAATACAAAAGAGCAAGTCAAAACTGATCCTGAAGAAATACAAAAGTTTATCAGCGATTACTATGCACACCTATATGGAAACAAACTTGATAACCTAAGTGAAATGGAGGACTTTCTGACATCACACAACCTCCCCAGGTTGAAACGACATTGAGACAATAAATAGACCAATAACAACCCAGGAAATTGACTCTGTCATAAGAAAACTACCTAAAAAAAAAAGAAAAAAAAGCCCTGGAATGGATGACTTTGCAACAGAATTCTACAAAACATACAAGGAGGACCTGATACCAATCCTATTGAAAGTATTCCAGGCAATTGAGAAAGATGGAATTTTCTCCAAATCATTTTTTTTTTTTTGAGTTGGAGTCTCACTCTGTCACCCAGGCTGGAGTGCAGTGGCCGCTCCCGGTCACCGCAGCCTCGACCTGCTGGGCTCCGGCGATCCTTCTGCCTCAGCCTTCCAAGTAGCTGGAACTACAGGTACGTGCTACAACACCCGGCTAATTTTTTTATTTATTGTAGAGATGAGGTCTTGCCAAGTTGCCCAGGCGGGTCTCGAACCCTCAGGCTTAGGCAATCCACTCACCTCAGCCTCCCAAGTCACGGGATTACAGGCTGAGCCACCGAGCCCGGCTTCCCCAAATCATTTTACGAAACTAACATCACACTGAAACCCAAACCGGGTAAAGACCCAACAAAAAAAGAGAACTACAGGCCAATATCCCTTATGAACATAGATGCAAAAATCCTCAACAAGATTCTAGCAAGCCGAATCCAAAAACACATCTCAAAAATATCCACCATGACCAAGTAGACTTCATCCCCAGGATGCAGGGCTGGTTCAACATCCGCAAGACCATAAATATAATTAAATACATCAACAGATGTAAAAACAAGAATCACATGATTATATCATTAGATGCAGGAAAAGGTTTTGATAAAATCCAGCATCCCTTCTTGATAAAAACCCTCAAACACCTAGTCATAGAAGGAACATACGTCAAAATAGTAATTGCCATCTATGATAAACCCACAACTAGTATATTACTAAACAGACAGAAACAGGAAACATTTCCCCTGAAAACTGGAACAAGACAAGGCTACCCACTCTCACCCCTCTTGTTCAACATTGTGTTGGAAGTCCTAGCTAGGGCAATTAGACAAGGGAAAGAAATCAAGAGTATCCAAATAGGAAAAGAGGAAGTCAAGTTATTCTTCTTTGCTGACAATATGATCCTACACCTTGAAAATCCAAAACAATTTGTCAAAAATCTGCTTGCACTAATAAAGGACTTTGGCAAAGTCTCAGGGTACAAAATAAATGTGCAGAAGACAGTTGCATTCCTATACACCAATAACAAGCTATCAGAGAAACAAAAAGCACAATCCCATTCACAATAGCCACACAATCACACACAAAAATGAAATACCACGACATCTTCCTAACCAGAGAAGTGAAAGACTTTTACATTGAGAACTACAAAACACTGCTCAAAGAAATCCAAGAAGACACAAACAAATTGGAAAATATTCCATGCTTATGGATAGGAAGAATCAACATTGTTAAGATGTCCATCCTACCAAAGGCAATCTACAGATTCAATGCAATACCCATTAAGCTACCAACATCATTCTTCTCAGACCTGGAAATGACAATACAGAAATTCATATGGAAATATAAATGACCATGAATAGCCAAAACAATCCCTAGCAAAAGAAATAAAACAGGAGGTATCACACTTCCATACTTCAAACTTTACTGTAAGGCTACTGTAATCTAAACAGCCTGGCACTGGTACAATACCAGGCATATAGACCAATGAAACAGGATAGAGATTCTGGAAGCAGTCTCAATTTCTCAACCAACATCTTTGACAAAGCCTCCAACAACCACTGGGTAAGGGAGAACCTATTCAGTAAATGGTGCTGGGAAAACTGGCTGATCACATACAGAAGACTGAAACAGGACCCCTATCTATCACCAGACACAAAAATTAACTCTAAATGGATCAATGATCTAGATGCAAATCCTCAAACCATAAGAATCTTAGAAAATGCAGGAGACACCCTTATGGAAATTGGAACTGGCAACCAAAACCTGATCAAAATCCTAAGTTCCCATACCATAAGAAATAAGATAGACAAGCGGGACATCATCAAACTGATGAGCTTCTGCCAAGCAAAAGAAACCATTAAGGGAGGTGGAGATAGCTCACAGAAAGGGAAAAAATATTTGCCAACTGTATATCTGACAAAGGCCTAACATCTAGGATCTACGAGGAACTCAGACATGCCAAAAAGAAAAAAACCCAGCCCCATTAAAAAGTGGGCAAAAGACATGAATAGCAACTTCTCAAAAGAAGATATACGGGCAGCCAACAGACACATGAAAAAGTGCTCAGCCTCGCTCATAATCAGAGAAATGCAAATCAAAACCATACTGAGATACCACCTAACCCCTGTAAGAATGGCCATCAATAAAACAAACAACAGATGCTGGCGAGGATGCGGAGAAAAAAGAACGCTTCTGTACTGCTGTTGGGAATGCAAACTAGTGCAACCTCTTTGGAAAACAGTGTGGCGATTTCTGAAAGAACTAGAAATTGGCCTTCCATATGCAATCCCCCTATTGGGAATATACCCAGAGGAACTCAAATCATCCTACAAAAAAGATACCTACACATGCATGTTTGTTGCAGCTCTATTCACAATAGCAAAAACATGGAACCAACCATGCTGCCCATCGAAGCTGGACTGGACAAAAAAAAAATGCAGTACATATACACAATGGAATATTATGCAGCCATAAAGAAGGACAAACATATGGACTTCACAGCAACTTGAATGGATTGAGAGTCGATCATACTCAGTGATCTATCACAGAAACTCATAAGTGAACCTTGAACAATTATCATAACACGATAAGAAAGGGATTGGCAGTGATAGGAAACTGCCAGGTGAGAGGGGGTGGGACTGGCAGCTGAGGGAAACTGCCAGGGGAGAGAGGGTCATCAACATGGGTACCTGCATAATGAGCATTTGTATACCTAACCCTGAATTGTATCCCACATCTTTAAAATAAAAAAATAAAATAAAATAAATAAAAAGTTAAGATATAAAGATCTTCAGTAAAAGTAGATGCATGGTAAAATATAAAACCAGTATTACAGTTATTTTGGTTTGTAACTTCACTTTTTACTTTCTAGAGGATTTAAAAGGCAAATGCATAAAAGAGTTATAAATCTGTTGGTGAGTAAACAGTGTATTATGATGTAACTTGGACATCACTAACCTAAAGTGACAGGGTCAGAGCTGTTTGCAGTGCAGTGTTGGCCAGGCTCGGTGGCTCAACCTGAAATCCCAGCACTTTGGGAGGCCGAGGTGAGTGGATTGCCTGAGCCCGTGGGTTCAAGACCAGCCCTGGCAACTTGGCAAGACCTCGTCTCTACAGTAAATCAAAAATTAGCCTGGCGTGGTAGCGCGTGCCTGTAGTTCCAACTACTTGGAAGGCTGAGGTGGAAGGATCGCCGGAGCCTAGCATTTTGACTCTGGGGTGGCCGTGAGTGTGCCACTGCACTCCAGCCTGGGCAACAAAGTAAGACTCCAACTCAAAAAAAAAAAAAGTGCAGTGTTTGTGCACAATCAGAGTTAAATTAGTATCAACTGAAATTAAATTGTTATAATTTTTAAATGTTCCATGCAATTCCGTGGCAACCACAAAGAAATTGCCTATAATATCCAAAAGAATTGTTGAAAGAGAAAAATGTGTCACAACGAAACACAAAACAATGCGCTAATGAAGTAAATGAAGAGCAAGAAATTTATAAGATGTTCTCACTCATAAGCGGACCTTGAACAATTATCGTAACACTACAAGAAAAAGATTGGCAGTAGCGGGAAACTACGGAGTGGGGGGATGCAGGATTGGCAGTAGTGGGAATCCGCTGGGGAAGGGAGGACACACCTCATCAATAAGGGTACCTGCATAATGAACATTTGTGCACCTCACACTGAATTGTACCCCACATCTTTAAATTAAAAAAATTAAGAGAAGAAAAGAAATTTAGAAGACATATAGAAGACATAACAAAGGTAAAAATCAGTCCTTGTCAGTTGTTACTTTATAAATGCATTAAGTTCCTCAAGCAAAAGGCACAGATTAGCAGAATGGGTAAAAAAGCAAGATCCAACTGTATGCTGCCTAAAAAAGTCACTTTAGGTCTCAAGACACAAATAGCTTGACAGTGAAAAGAAGACAAAGGTATTTTTATGCAAATAGCAAACAAAAGAGAGCTGAGATAGCTATACTAATTCAGACACAATTAACTTTAAGTCAAAAATCTGTTAAAAGAGTCATAGAAGGACATTATATATTCATAAATGTCAATACATCAGGAATATATAACAATTATAAACATGTATGTGCCAAACATTGGAGTTCCAAAATATATTAAAAAACGTTGATAGAATAGAAGAGAGAAGTAGATAGTTATACAATAATAGCTGATACCTCAATACCCATGGTTGGCTGTGGTGGCTCACACCTATAATCCCAGCACTTTGGGAGGCTGAGGAGGAAGGATTGCTTGAGCTCACAAGTTTGAGATCAGCCTAGACAGCATACCAAGACCTTCTCTCTTCAAAAAAAAAATCAAAAAATTTTCTAGGTGTGGTGGCACACACCTGTAGTCCCAGAAACTTGAGAGGCTGAGGTGGAGAGATTTCCTGAGCCCAGGAGGTCGAGGTTGTGGTGAGCCATGCAACAGCCTGTGCAACAGAGTCCCAACTCAAAAAAACAAAACAAAACACCAGACAGAAGATTAATAATGAAGTAATGAACTGGAGCAATACTACAAATCAATGGGACCTAACAGGCATATACAGAGCACTTTACCCAACCAAAAGAGAATACACTTTTCTCAAGTGTGCTTGGAACATTTTCCAGTATAGACCATATGTTATGTTACAAAACAAGTAATAATATCAGAAAAATTAAAATCTTACAAATCATATTTTTCAATCATATAGAATAAAACTAAAAATCAATAACAAAAGAAAAATTGAAAAATAGACAAATAGGTGGAAATTAGACAATGCATCCTTAAACAACAAATGGATCAAAAAATAAATCAGAAGGCAAATTAGAAAATATCTTGAGACAAGTAAAATCATACCATACCCAAACTTATGGGATGTAGCAAAAACAGTGCTAAGAGGCAAGTTTATAACTATAAACTAATTCTGAAAATATTTTTTAAAAAACTCAAGTCAACAACCTTGCTTTACACCTTTAGAAACTAAAAAAAGAAGAGAAAACTAAACCCAAGGCCTTCAGAAGGAAGAAAATAACAAAGACTAGAGTGGAAATAAATGAAATAGAGAACGGAAAAGCAATAGAGAAAATAAATAAAAACCAAAGATTGATTCCTTGGAAAGATCAACAAAATTAATAAATCTTTAGCTAGGTTGACTTTTAAAAAAGATTCAAATAACTATTATCAGAAATGAAAGAGAGCATTACAATGGATTTTACAGAAATAAAAATGATTATAAGAGAAAACTATGAAAAATTGTACACTAACAAATTGAATAGCATAGATGAAATGGCCAACTCTTCAGAAATCCACAACCTACTAAGAGTGAATCACGAATCCACACAAAATCCAAATATGCTTATAACTAATAAGGACATTAAATCAGTAATCAAAAACTCCAAACAACAACAAAAACTCTTTATTAGATGGCTTCACTGATTAAGTCTACCACACATTCAAAGAATTGACGCCAATATTTCTCAAACTTTTCCTAGAAACTGAAGAGAAGAGAAAACTTCTGACTTATTTGATGAGGCTTGCATCATCCTAATACCACAGCCAGACAAAGTCATCACAAGAAAAGAAAAGCACAGGCTGATAACCCTTATTTACATCGATACAAAAATATTTGACAAAATACTGGCAGACTGGTTTTTACAGCATCTTTTCCAGCAGATTGGGTTTTACAGACTGAATTATACATCATGACCAAGCGGGATTTATTCCTGGAATACAATGATGGCTTCAACATACAAAAATTAAACAGTGTAATGCACCACATTACAGAATAAAGGCGGAAAAAGTGCTTGACACTATTATGTACCCTTTCATGGTTTTAAAAAAAAAAACTCAACTCTTTTATAAGATTTAAAGATTGTTTTGATGACAGGGCACAATGCAGTGATTCCCAGAGAGATGAACGGCAGAACTATTTACTAATGACAGCTCCAAATGAGACAAAGTTGCCAGGCCAGGCCACACACATTCAAGGGACTTAGCCTTGAACAGGGTAAGAGCAGGCTGGAGCTGCAGGGAGTCGCTTATGTATGGCAAGCTGAGTGGGGCTGGCTAGATTTTGTGGGTTTCCTGTGGACTGGCTAACTTGAATCATTTCAGTGGGCTCTGGGACATAGGCTAGTACCTGGTCGTTAGAGTAGGTTTATAGTGACCTGCAGTGTCAGAGCCCGATAAGGGAAGTGGTTGACTTGTGGCCTTAATCATCTCCTCAGTCGATGGAGCCTCTGACCAGCCTCTAACTAGCTTCTCCCACCTGGGTCAAGAGAGCATGTTTAAAAAGAAGAAGAGGAGGAGGAGGAGGAGGAGGTGGGGGAAGAGGCCGAGGGAAGGAGGAGGGAAAAAAAAGGAAAAAAAAAAACTATTTTACAAATGACTCCTTGATGTCTTGATATGAATTTTGAGCTGTCTTTTTTTTTTTTTTTTTTTTTGAGGGAAGGAGTCATATTTGAGTGGCCCAAATGTAGAGGAGACTTCTGGAGAGTAGGCATAAGTGCCCCTAAACAGCATAGAAAATAATTTATTACAGAAGTAAAAAAGAGGAGAACCAGTTGAAGTATAAGGCGTTTTTGTAAGCCAGCTCATAACCAAATTCTTTATTTATATGGCATGAGTCAAGAAAACAGATATGAAAATTCCAGGGTCTCTAACAATATTGTGGTGAAATATGAGATACGTATTTTAGTTGTGAAATATGAGATACGTATTTTGAGTTGGAGTCTTGCTGTGTCACCCAGGCTGGAGTGCAGTGGTACACTCATGGCCACCACAGCCTCAGCCTGCTGGGCTCAGGTGATCCTTCCGCCTCAGCCTTCCAAGAAGCTGGAACTACAGGCGCACACCACCACACCCAGTTAATTTTTTGATTTATTGTAGAGACGAGGTCTCACCAAGTTGCCCAGGCTGGTCTCAAACCCCTGGGCTCAGGCAAGCCTCTCGCCTCAGCATCCCAAAGTGCTGGGATTGCAGGCTGGAGCCACCACTCCCAGCCATGAGTAATATTTCTATGACAATAATACTTTGGTGTATTTCTTGGGTCAAGATGGCAGGTCTAGCAGTTATGTTGTGGGAGGATATATGTCAATAGTTGAGTAAGACACATGTAAAGGTGAGTGGTATTTGGTTGTAATCAAAGGAAAGGAATAATTGTGGTGGTCATGGTCAAAGACGCAGGGTGAGAGGTTCTGGTGGATATCTGGAGGTGGGAGTAGGAGAAGGTGCTGAAGGGGGGTAGGTTCTCTTCTCTGTGAATTTGGAGGTGTGTTGATATGAGTTAGGTGCCTCCTGGGAAAAGCAATCATTTTCATTAATATTTAGAATGGCACAGACAGTAATAACTTTTATAAGATTTGCCTTAGGCATAGGAGTGTGGGGCTGCATATTTTGGCAGGATCAGGGACTGGGAAAACAGCAAGGTCAGGAGGTATAATCGAATCTCTAATATCAAAGGAAGAAAAGCAATAGCTACCCCCACATCCAACGTGTCAGTGCTTTAAGAGAGGTAGCCTGTGGACATCACTGGGGCAGTGGTTTCAGTGTCTAGGCTGAACTTGTCTTCCATGTAGAGAGTAATGTCTTCGTTGGCAAGCCTCTGGGCTAGGGTCGTGTCTGGGTTGTGGGAATGGAGGGGATCCTTCCCAAGGGGACACCCGCGTGGGTTAATATGAGCCATATTTTTGTGACTCTGTGGCGTTATAAGAAGGTTGAGTTGCTTTTAGAATTTGAAGGCATTCTTGGGAGCTTGACTTGTAAAAAAAAAAAGTCCAAATCAAAACAACAACAAAACAGAAAATAAGTGTTGGTAAGGATGTGGAGTTAAGTTATTGGAACCCTGCACGTTGCTGATGAGAACGCAAAATGACACAGCCACTGCGAAAAATAGTATGCTTGGTCCTCAGAAAAATTAAACATAGAATGGCATATGACCCTACAATTCCACTCTTAGTCATATATCCCAAAAAACAGAAAGCGGAGAGTTAAGCAGATGATAATAATAAATAATTATAAATAAGATGTGTAACATATAATAATAGTATATAATAATAAAATAAGTTAAGGTCTGAAATATTGTGAGAATGACCAAAACATGACACAGAGACAGAAAGTGAGCACATGCTATTGGAAAAATGGCATCAATAGACTTGCTAGATGCAGCATTGCCACAAAACTTCAACTTGTCAAAAGTTTCATATCTGCAAGGCACAAAACGAAGTGCAATACAACTAGGTCGGCACATTTAGTATTGTTATTTTAAGACTGTGTGTATGCATAGAATATGGAAGAAAGCATATAAGTAATTGTTGACTATTCCAATTCTTTCATTCCCCATCCTCGTAAACTAGCATCTTGTTATAGAAGAAAGAAAATATAGACTTACTATGGAAGTGTTAAGTAAAAATATGCAGTCCTAAATTTGGATTAGGAATACAAGTATAAATTCTGTCTAGTGACAGAAGTAATGAGTAGACTGTGGTTTTGATATATTCTTTCCCACTTAAAAAAAAAATCAGGCTTCTAAGAGAAATGGGCGATTCTAGGTCTGGGGCAGGAAGTTTACAAAATGAGCCAGGACATCTCATTCTTATCACTCCTTAACAGTGACAAGAAATCAAAGACTGCTAGGATCATGAAATTTATATGAAAATTCTTTCCCTCATTATATTTTTGTCACTAATTTTTAAAACTGCTTTTTTTTTTTAGTAAAATTATGCACGAATTCTGGAAAAGTATATCTATGGGAGGGGGACCCTAAAACTGAGTTTATTATTTAAAAATTGTGTATTTATTCTTACACATTTCGGCATCACTTTCAACGTATTCTCCGTATGATGCAGTACACCTATCAAGATGCTTTTTCCACTGCTCAAAACAGTTTTTGAACTCATCCATTTGGACACCTTTTAGCACTTCTGTTGGTTTTTGTTTCACCTCTTCCACATCGGCAAACCTTTCACTTTGAGGACTTTTTCATTCAGAGAAACAAAAAAAAAGTTGTTCAGGGTGAGATAGGGTGAATAGGGAGGGTGGGGCATGAGGGTTACTGCCGTTTTTGGTTAAAAAAACAAAAACAAAAACTTCTGAACACTCAGGTAGGTGTGGGAAGATGCTCTTGTAAATCACCCATCATGAAATGGGAAAATGCGCTGAAAAAAATCTCCAAAAATAAAAAATAAAAGATAAAAAGTCACTGAAGCCAAAAGCAGCCTGTCACAATGCTAGCGGGTACACTGATGCCGATGGGTTCTTAGAATACTTACTTAACAGGGGATGCCTGTACTGCAAGAGGCCTGCCCTCCAAAGAATGATTCCTGGTTTGGGGAGGGGGGTTCCTCCTTGTGTTTCTAACATTTATAAAAAAGAAAATGTATATGCATCTGCTCACTCATATCCCTCATCTATGATTCTCCTGACATTCCTTCACGAGTTCAGACCACTTAGCAGTTACTGGGTTGAAATGGCCTTTTCCTTCCCCCAAATCCTTCTCTCTCTCAAGATACAGGTGACAGGCTCTCTTCACACTTCATGCAATACCAGAAAACAACATTCTAAAGTGAAGTTTCTGTTCTCAGAATGATTCCCAGCAGCTTATTAGAAAGCTATACATTTGCATTACTAATCATAATCCAAAATTGCTCATTCCACATTTTAAAAAATGTAACTATCGCTTTGGCATAGTTTAGTTGGAAATATATATTCTGAGCCTCAAATAGCTAATTTACAACTTACCTTTGGCCATAAAACGTGCTTGCCTGGTTTGGAGGGCACTAGTTTCAAATTCCATCACAAGATATATGCCTGGAATAATTTACAAGTGACAAGTAAGCTCTGGTGATAATTATAATCTATTTTCAAAATGAAACTTTCGGATAGAAAGACAAAACTACATGTAATTATTGTGTGCGAATGCATCTGCACAGACTGCTTCAATATTCCTCAGGTGCTGTGAATAGCTATTTCGAACCTCCCCTTGTCATCCTCTGCCTCTCTGAGAAGCAGCTGTGTAGGGAAGGGTCTGGGCAGAGGACCCGGTGAGCAGGGAGGGCTATCCTGAGAGTGTATTTCTCCCTCCACCTTCAGCCCTTGCACCTGGTTTCCCCAGAATCTGAGGTTAAGAGTCAGGATTGAAAGGACTCCTGCCTCGCCAGCACCATCTTTTGGCTGCAAAAAGCAAATAATAGTTTTGCATTGCTATTATGTTATTACTACCACCGTACTTTTTAGGCATGCAACCCTAGGTCTTTGCAAATAAGTATTTACACTGCAGTTATTTCTGCTTTTATGGAAAAATTCAGGCCAATGAGGTCGAGGCAGCAAGGTAGTAACAGTACAGAAGACAAATGGCACATTCTTTCATTTCCAAGTAACAGGATTTAGGAGTGGTCAGGCAGCAGGAGGGAGGCTGTTAGCTTCTGTCTCCTAAAGGCACAGTGGACTTTTTGGTGCTTTCATCATATTTTATAGGTTTACCACGTGTAAAAGTTGTGTCTACCTCTAAAATTATATGTGGTAGACATGCATACACATATATACCCTAATATTCACATTCAGTGCACTGTATAAAATGTGGGGTACAGAAAATCAGTGATTATTGGATATTCTAATCTGCATAATGAACATTTGCATACCTAACCCTGAATTGTACCCCACATATTTAAAATTAAAAATTAAAAAAAAAAGAAAGGCACAAGTCTTAAGTTTTCACTCAACTGATATGGATAAATGCCAACCCTGTTACAACATTATTACATTAGCCCCAGAAAGTTCTCTCTTGCTTATTTCCTGTCAACATGTGCCCTACACCTCCTCCTGGAAGCAGCAACTGTTCTGATTTCTTTTTACCATACATAAGTTTTTTTTTCCCCCTGTTTCTAGAATTTCCAGTAAATAGACTCATACATTATGTGGTTTCTTTTGCTCAGCATAATGTTTTTGAGACTCCGCTGATTAATATTAGGCTGGGCCCAGTGGCTCAAGCCTGTAATTCCAGCACTTTGGGAGGCTGAGGTGGGAGGATCACTTGAGGCCAGGAGTTCAAGACCAGTCTGGGCAATATAGTGAGATCTTGTCTCTACAAAAAATAAAATAAAACAATTTGCTGGGCATGTCGGTGCATGCCTATAGTCCCAGCTACTCAGGTAACTGAGACAGGAGGATTACTTGAGGCCATGAGGTCGAGGCTGCAGTGAGCCAGGATTGTGTCACTGCACTCCAGCCTTGGCAACAGAGTGACATCCTGTCTCAAAAAACCAAACCAAAACAAAATAAAACAAAAATACCTCATTCATGCTGAGTTGTATGCCTTGTATAGTTCTATAGTGTATCCATTCCCCTGGCAGTGATCATCTGTCTTATTTCTAGATTTTGTCCGTTAAGAGTAAAGCTGGTGTAACAGTTTGAGTAAGTCTTTTTGTAACATACATTTTCATTTTCTTAGGTAAACGCCTGAGATTAGAATTGCTAGTAGGTACAACTTTAGTTTTATATGGAAACGTCAGGCCTTTTGCTAAAATAATCATACTATTAGGTCATACTCCTAGCGGGGGCCTCCAGAATATTAGGGTCAGACCCAGAGGTGTAGGTGCCTGGTGTGTGATCTGGTGCCGTGAGAAAGATGCAAAGAATTGCACAGAAATTAGATTAGGAAATATAGTTTATTTAAAAACTAAATGAGAGAGAGAGAGAGAAAGAGAGAGAGAGAGAGAGAGAGCAGATTCAATTCTCCAAGGTAGGGGAGAAGGCCAAAGCTTAAGAAAATATGACCTGGCCATAGCTTAAAGAGCACATGGCCACACTCAACAAGCAGCTCTAGGTTGAGTCCTTTTCATCCTTTCTCTTTGATGGAGGAAGGTCATTAAGGTGATTGGGTGGTGGTCTGCTCCAAGTCATCACGAAAGGGCAGGTAAGCGCAGGTACTGAGATCAGGCGATGGTCAGCAGGCAGATGGGTGGGTTAGTCACATAACTGCTGTCATGGTGGTGGAGTCTGTCTTTGTCATGAAGTTCACAAAGGGCTGATCAGGTTAACTTGGGTCTTATGGGTGGAGGCAAATACTTGAAGTAGAAAAAGCTAATTAGTACAAAACAAGCTGGGGAGCGAGGTTGTAAAACAATTAGCAGTAGCTACAACTGGTTCTGTCCTTGGCTAGTGATGTGAGGGTAAGTTAAGTGAACTGCTAGAGAACATGAGATTTAAGCAATGCTAAAATGACTGCCCACTGGGTATATTAAATGCATGTTATGTCTTTTCACATACAATTTCACACTCCCACCAAAACCGTGTGAGTTTCAGTTGCTCTGCATCTTTGCCCACATGTGCTATTGTCAGTCTTTATAATTTAGCCATTCTGGTTGGTTGTGTAGTGGTTTTCCCTGATTGCAAATTATACCATTTCTATGTGACCATTACATACATGTATACTTTATATACATTTTAAATATACATAATATATACATCTTTTGGTCAAAATTCTGTGCAAATACATTCCTCCTTTTAAAAATTGGGCTACCTCTCTTTTCTCTCTGGCTGGCTTTTGTGGTACCTGCAGTCAACCCTCTTGTTACTTGTGGTACTAGCCCTCTGCTCTGAAAGGGACCTGCTGTCTCTGGTCACTGGCACAGCTGTCCCATGGGGGCACTTCGAGAAAGCACCCTGACTTCCTCTGTCCCAGTTTTTGCCTCGTGAAACACCAGACGCCAGTCAAAACCTTCCTGGAAAGGTGGCCACTGTAGCCTATCTCTTGTTGTGCTTTTGGCCGTTGGATGTGCAAACGTACATCCAGCTACATCCCTAAAATTCATCCCATATAAACGCTGAGGTGTGAAGAAAATCCACTTTTCTTTGACTTGAATTTTCCAGTGACTTTATCCTTAAAGTAGAGAAAATAAGCTATAAAGTTCTAGAAGAAGTAAATGAGAACCACTGTCATGTCCCTACATAAGAGCTCTGGTGTCAACGTGAACTATTTTGGCAATAAAACACACACTAGCCCTGTATCAAACTATTCTAGGATGCTTTGGAGACATAAGTAATGCTACTTTGGCCTTACTCTTTTACATCCATTCATTAAAAAGTGTTTGTACCAAACTCGAAGGGTTCAATGACCCAGGACATTTTATGGAATGGTTTGGAGTTTGCATAGAACAGAGTTCTCGGCAGCAGCACAAACAACTTTAAAACAGTTTAAAGAGAGCTTGTGGAAAAACCAGATGCAAATTGAGAGGACATTTCCCTCCCTCCTTCCGTTTCTTCCTTCCTTTCTTCTTCTGAGATTGCACATAATTATACTGTTTCTATGTGTTTTTTTTTTTCTTAAGTATCTCTTAAAATGTGTATACATCCTTTTTTATTTTAAAGACGTGGGGTACAATTCAGGGTTAGGTATGTAAACGGTCATTGTACAAGTAAAGTTTGGGCCTCACTTTGGTCCTCATTTCACCTGGCTTGAGATCAGATGTCCTTATTGATGTTGTGTGCCCGCCCCCCCATCCCTCCCCTGGTAGTTTCCCGCTACTGCCAATCCCTTTCTTATAGTATGATGATAATTGTTCAGGGTCCACTCATAAATGAGAACATGTGGTGCTCAGTTCTTTGTTTCTGTGATAGATCACTGAGTATGATCGACCCTAAATCCATCCACGTTGCTGCAAAGTTCATAATTTTGTCTTTCTTTACGGTGGCAGAATATTCCATCATGTATATGCACTACATTTTTTTATCCAGTCTACTTTCTTTTATGCATTAAAATTTTATTTTTTTGTTTTATTTTCCATTCTTAAAATTATAGCCATCCTAAAGTATGGAGTGGTATTCTTTTTTTTTAAAGATGCGGGGTACAATTCAGGATTAGGTATACAAGTGGTCATCGGGCAGTTAAAGTTTGGGCCTCCCTTTGGTCACCACATTGCCTGGTTTGAGGTCAGGTACCTCATTGACAGTGCTCAACTTCACTCATCATCAGAGAAATGCAAATCAAAACCACGTTGAGATACCATCTAACCCCAGTAAGAATGGCCATCGTTAATAAAACATAAACTTCTCTAGTCCATGATGTAATTATCAGAAGATCTGATGTTGACCTTAAAGTTAATCTACAGAAAGTTACGCTCTTGGCCGTGTTTGTTCTCACTGTGCTGAGAGCTAGGCTTCTGTCCTACACCTGAACTTCCAAGACAGTAATTGGATCATAATTTTTGCCTTGTCCTAGATTTAGGGATTATCTTGCTGACCATGGAGAAGATCCATTTGGCGCTAAGAATGCATAATCTTCTGCGTGGAGCACTGCTCATGGTTATGTAACAGGAGAGGCTAATCTTCCGTGCTCCTCATACAGTCCCTGGTTATGTAATCCTGCTGCTGTTTTGGGCGGCGAGAGGCCAACAAGTGTGTCATTTCAACACGCGACACTAGATGGAGCAGAGAGATCAATTTTTTCATTTTGTCCCAAAATTCGAACTACTGAGTAAAATTTGATTTTATAATTATATATGTTACATATATTTATAATTATATATTATATTATATATAATCAAATTTTTAATTAATAAGTCAAAGCTTATTTAATCTCTCTCTTTTTTAAAAAAGAGATTAGGATAATTACACACTTGAGTTTCTCTTTGTTCCCCCCTGTCCTCTCATTTTCCTGGCTTGGTCCTTGGCATTTGGACTCTTGCAGGGGTAGAAAAGGTGGGTCAAACAGGTGGAGGAAAAGGAGCCACAGAATCCATTTTCCTTTATCTGTGGGAACACGTTCCCTCTGTATGCTGGGCCACTTGTCTTCCGGGTTATGGCAGGCTGTGGTGGGCTTGTGGCCAGTGTCTGCCCTCAGAGTCCTTCCCCATCCCCTCGTTGGGCCAACAGTGAGCCTGCATGTCTGGATGATAGGCCTCATTCCCACCTGCTGCTTGCCAGCCTTCCCTGTAACGTGGCACCCTCTGCCAACACGCCGCCTCTCTCATCCGCATCCTGCCCGGAGGACACCCCTTTCAATCAACGAAAGCACATTGAATCAGCTTGCCTCTAGAGTTTCCTTCCCAGTCTAAAGGGTGTATAACTCTTGGTCAGAACCAGTTGATCCCTGCGTTCTTTTCCCCTCCTGTTTCCTGTTCCTCGTGTCCTGCACAGCCTTCCACAAAGTTCATTCTAAATAAGCACCTGTTTCAGTCAGTGAGGGAGTTAATACGTGAGCGAATGCCCAGCTTCCTTGGCCTCACCCACCTATCTTCAACATTTCCTTTCCGGTCCCCTTCCCCACCCCACCACATGTACTTGTCCTTATCATTTAATTGTCCTTTGCCGGTAATTGAATTTAGGGTCCGTCTTCAAATTCCTCTCTCGAAAGTCAATTTGTTCATGTCATCTTTCCTGTGGACCTCCAATTGTTTCCCTACGGTGTCACTTTAGTTGCTAGTATTTGTATCTTGTTCTCCACGTGTCTCCCTAGTTTATATGCATTGTATTTCTGCTCACAAAAATAAGTGGGCTAATATATTTGTTGAAGTGGCAGATTGGGATTCACCTCAGCTCACGCATTGTATTTCTGCTCACGAAAATACTTGGACTGATATATTTATTGGCACATTGGGATTCGCTTCAGCTCACAAGTGAAATTTGAATCTGAGTAGTAAGGTTAGGACAATAAACTTGAATTGGGGACATGAATAGTTAAGGTATATCAGGCCAATGTAAGACACAAATTAGCTTTGATCGTTTGGAGGGTAGTCCATGGGTTTGTGGTCTCAGATGCATATAAAACACTTACAGAGTTGACACTGCTGCCCGACCCCACAGAGCCAACTCCCAGCTTTTGCCACGTGACAACCGATTATCTGCAAAGAGGACACATTTCCTCATCCATGCCCGTGACTTGTATTCATGTCAGTAGCAAAACTATTCCATCACGTGCCAGATCCATTAAAACAGCTATCGAATAATTACAAGAGCACACACATTCTTTATACAGCAAGCCCCCTACATAAAACCTTTAAAGTTACAAACTTGAACGGTGCACATCTGCGTCGGTACCAGTCTGGGGCCTGTTAGGAACCGGGCTGCACAGCAGGAGAGGAGTGGCAAGTGAACAGAACTCGGCTTTCTGTCGGATCAGGGGGCCGTTCTCATGGGAGCAGGAACCCTATTGTGAACTGCAGCACGCAAGGGGTCTCAGTTGCACGCTTCGTATGAGAATCTAATGCCTGATGACTCCCACCCCCCTCTCCATCTGTGGAAAAATTGTCTTTCATGAAACCAGTCTCTGATGCCAAAAAGGTTGGGAATTGCCGCTTTTAGAGTTCAAGAGCCTTTGCTTTAGATAGTTGGCTCTATTTCCCTCACAGTGTGTTAATTGCCTTTTGAATGTCCTGTTCTTGTTTCCTTGAGTGCCTTCTACTCTTTATGGTACTGTGCAAGTCATAGCAAGTTATGTTCTGAGTGTCGATTCTTCTGTCCGCTAATAAGAGCCTGGGGGTTCCCAAGAGTGACACTGGAAGTTGACTTGCCGCTCTTCCAAGACAAAGTCATTTCAGATCATGGTTGAAAATGAGTCAAGATAGTGAATTGACCTGGACTTAGCTGGAGTCAAGATGGATTATTTTTTTAAAAATGCGGTGCCTTCCTGCTGGCAGTTAGGTCGGGGAAACGTTGATGGGCCTGCTATCTTTTTTTTTTTTTTTTTTAACATTTATTGCCTCAGTGCCTTGTCACAATGACAAGGAGAACAAAAAGTTTTGAGAACGGACTTGGTTATCAATACAACCTCAGGTGTCATTCACCATCCCCTTTTGCCTCCTACAGCACTATTTCATCAACAAAATAGACATGCAGTTACTGGCTAAGTTTCACTGTGTAACTGGTTAGCAAAATCACTCACACCGTGGTCAGAGGCGTCAAGAAAAATGAAGCTTCTCGACCTCTCCGGAACTGATTACAATTGACCCTTGAGCATCCACCTGCTGGCACTAGGGATGGGGCAGGACCGTGCATCTACTTCTTTTGCTCATCTTAAATCCCCCCTTCCATAAGTGCTCAGTTTCCTCAGCGCAGGGTTTCCTGGACTGCCAGCCTCTCTTCTTCCTTTCACCACCTCCCAACGTGGAGAAGGGAACCGCGCAGAGGTCTTCTGGCTCCCATCTGTTGCCCATTACCTCCCCCTCAGCTCTATAGCAGCGGGGTCTCCTGGCCATGCCCCTGAGCACAAGGGGTAACTTGCACACCTCCCATCATGGCAGAAAGGCTGTGACTTCAGACAGCCAGGACATTCAGTCTGGGTTCTTTATATGCTTGGGGGATTCATACCATTCCCTCTCCCACCTTCTTTCTTTCTTCCCTTCTCTTTTCCTCACTTTTGCTCACTCTCATTCTCTCACTTCCTCTCTCCAAAGTCCAGCCTGTGGTCTTATTATCTTCTTGCAGACAGCAACCATAATCAAATTTGATTGTCAAAGTATAGATGTGCAAGTTAGGAAACCACTTTTCCCTTGCTGGGAAGAGAAGACTCCCGCTACTCTTCAAGGGTTTGATAACTGAGTCTACTCGGTACACTGACACTGGGCAGGTGAACACGAGAAAAAACCCACACGTATTTATCACATGTACAGGAGCAGCACAGGAGAGAACAGCGAACACCCCCAAACACAGTGAGCTCCAGAAACTTACATTTCCTCTTCACAGGGAGGAGGGGAAGGGAGATGTGGGCAACTTAGGGGAGAGTAAATGACTTTGGGCGAGATAAGGAGGGGACAGTCTGTTTTGGATGTGGGATTGACTCCCAGTCTCTTCTCCTGTGATATGGTTCATCCTCCCTGGTTGATGAGCATCCTAGGGTGGAGACTCGTGACATTTGAGTTTGTTTTTTTTTTTTTTGGAGGATCAGTCCTTAAGCAGATAAGGGAACTTCAGAGAAAGCCCCCCCCCCAACATCTGCTACTCCCCACGTGCCCTAAGTTTGAAGTAACTGGCATAGTTTGGTGTGGTATTTCCTAAGTTCCTTGATTCTTGGCCACTGAAACCCACCACTTCAATGACTAGGATGCCCAGAGCATTACGATGTATAGGAAATAGAAATACACCTTAAAATCCATTTCAGAAAACATTGTGCTCCTTATGAACTATTCTCAATATAAAGGGAGAAGAGTGTAAGGGACTTTTTTCCTACAATCCTTCCCCTTTCATGAAGAGTCTCATATTTCATATGGGGGGAAACACTGAATCTAAGGGGTGGTGTTAGTTTGGCCAGATCATACAGGAGGGAAGGTCATAGGGAAAAGTTCCCACTGAAAAAATGAAAATGAAAGCTGTTAGTTACCAAGAAATGTTGAACAATTTTATTAATTTACTGTCTATTTATTTGCCTGTTCGTTGCTGCCTTGCTTTGAAATATGAAAATCTGATAAACTAATCACATGAAAGGAATGGGTCTCTGTGCCAACTTTTTAGGACTGAATTGGGGTCTGCTTGCCTAGCACAGTAAGTCCAGATATCCACACCATGGTTGCAGCAGTAGAAAGAAAAGCACTTATTTGCAGGGCACCAAGCAAGGAGGACCAGGCAGTTATTGCTCAAATCCTGACCTCCCTGAGGGTTGACTAGAAAGGGTTTTTTCAAGGCAGGTGTACATTTTAGGAAAGCGGAAGTTACAGGTAAAATCATCAATTCATACAGGGAGGTTGCACATGGGTTTTGAGCTAGAAGAGCGGGATATCTCAAAGCGGGGGCTTACAGGTCGAGGATTTTCTGATTTGCAATTGGCTCAGGAGGCAAATCTTCGTCTACAAATTTGGGATCTGCAGAAAACAACGTTAGTTCTAGCTCGTGGTCGTGACCTTCTTCGGGTCTCTCAGGAAGAAATTTGGCACGAAGACAGAGGGTCAGAGTTCAGTCCCCAGCTCTCCTTTGATCTGTTTGGAGGGGGTCCAGGTCAGGTCTGGGCTTCTAAACAACAACTCAGGGACATATGTTAAGATGTTACCTTTAGTTTCTGTGGTGAAACCAAACATCTGTGGACTCCGATTTCCCTGGCTATTGTTTTTAGACTGCTATTACCTTCTTGCTTATCAAGTTACTTCTTTATTTTCTCAGGGTGCCTGGACTTTCCCTTGATGGAACTCAAGATTATCCTTTATTTCCATGCTTAGGGGGTTCCCAGGCCCCTAAGAGCCCTGCCCCCCCCCCCACCCCATATCACCTACTCCAAGCTCCTCTGCAACACCAGGAGATTCACTGATCTCCCTAGGTAGCCAGAAACCAGCAAAACAAGCAGGGCTCTTCTTTATTCTCCATGACCACTGAGATGTGCGCCTAGAACTGCACACCCACCCCCCCACCGTGCCCCCTGGGGAGGGGGCTGGGAGACTGCATCTTTATGACTGACCCCCATGTCAATCCCCTCAAGGCACAGGCAGAGGGAATGCACACAGAGGCTCCTGAGCCTGGTGGCAGGAGACACGAAAAGAACCAGCAGGCTGAAAGCACAACAGAGCACTAAATTCTTCTCATGCCAAAACCAAGAAAAATCTCCCTGCTCTCAGAATGTTTCATGCTAATCTCCCTTTCTGGCTATTATTCAGCTCCTATGAATCCCTTCTCAAGCTTAGAGCCTCCATTTAGCTGTAAAAAGAAAATGAAAAAAATGTACCCTAAGACCTTGGAGTTTTTTCTTCCTTTTCTGTTGCCAGTGAATCAGTCTGAAAAGCAAGTTGGCACAGGTTCCAGGAATGTGCATCAATGCCTAATGGAGACATCGGAGTGGTAGCTGCAGGCCTCCCAAACATGGTCTCGCTGAGGGCCACATTGTCAGGGTGGTGACCTGCCAAGGGCACATATTTCAGACCTGCAGAGAGAGTTTGGAACATTGTAAATATCTCCTTTCTTCTTTCGGGGGTGGGGGGGCATATATATTAATCGTTCCGTGATCACAATTGCTGCCTTTTAAGCAAGTTAACCAGAGCATACATCATCTCAGTCTCTCCTTCCCGCAATTTTCTTTTAGGAATGTAAACACAGGCATAGGACATCTAAGTATTTTTCCGTGGAAAGAACAATCCTTTTTGTCTTTGTTCTTATCCAGCTCTCCAAGGCTCTGCTCATTTATTCCACAATATTTACTGAGTGCCACATATATACTAGACACCTGGGTCTATAGTGAGGACACACCCGAGAACAAGGTGGATACCCCCAAATGCCAACTATTTGCTAGTGTGGAGGCCAAAGCAACTCCATCTTGGATGCTAGCCACCATGTTGGTTTCGGATTGACCACAGTTCTGGGAAGGCCTCTAAGATTTCCAGTTTGTCTACGGTTCCTTGTATGAAAGCACATACTTACCATGAGTCCTGCCCTTAGGTTAAACAGCCCTGATATTCTCTTGCTTCAGTTGTCCTATGCATCCCTTCTGAATCTCCTAGACCCCTTCCCTATGGCGTCTCAGTCCTGGATCTGGGGGATAATGGGACAGTAATCCACCATCTTGTCCGGCCACCGGAGAGGCAGACAGTCTCTGTTCCTAAGTCTCTATTAAATATTTCTTTCTAAGAAACTGGATGTAGGTCAGGTACAGTGGCTCATGCCTATCATCCTGGCACTTTGAGCCCAGGAGTTTTAGACCAGCCTAGGCAACATAGCAAGACCTTGTCCCTACCATAAATAATTTTTAAAAATTACCCAGGTGCGGTAGTAAGCACCTGTAGTTCCAGCTGCTTGGAAGGCTAAACAGAAGGATCGCCTGAGCCCAGGAGGTCAAGGCTGTGGTCGCTATGAGCATACCAGTGCCCGCCAGCCTGAGCGACAGAGTGAGACTCCCACTCAAAACAAAAAAAAACAAAAAAAGAAAAGAAACTCAATGTGTCGGCCTCTTTCTTTGGCCTCTCCGAGAGTAGGTGTGCACAGACTTGCCCACTGGGATCAACTGGACACTGTGGTTTATAAAGGACACCCCCAAGAACACAGCAGACAAAGAACAAAGCAGGAGTGGGACTGCAGGACAACACACACTCAGTGACGACACGAGCACACCCTGGCTATGAGCCCAAGCAGCGGTCTGGACCTGGGCGTGGGGGGACGACCAGTCCGGGAGGCTCCTGCCCCTCAGGGGGATCCGGCACTACAGGAATGTATCAATGGGCGGGGCAAAGGAAAACATCAACAAGTACCTACGCACCATAACCCCAGACCCAGGGCTCGTACACTCTGGGGAGAGGGTACAGAACAGAGAAGCAGCCATCATGTGCTTTTTGTTTTGTTATAGGTGCTCTGGCACTACGAAAGAAGTAAATAGGACATCGGATACAACGGCATTTGTAAAGAAAAAAAAAACCAAGGCCCCAAACTCCTTCTACCAAAGGGGAAGTTGAGTCTGCAGGCTGAGCCCCATGTGCAGGAAGGAAGGACGGAAGGATAGAAGGACAGAAGGAAGGAGAAAGAAGGAAGGAAAAGAGAAGGGGGAAGGAGGGAAGGAGAGAGATAGGGAGGAAAGAAAAGAGAGGGAGATAAAAAACAGGAAGAAGGAAAGAGAAAACCACACTTCCCAGACCCCCTGGCAGCCAGGGTCTGCACAGCCCACGCCCCCCCACCCCACCCCCACCCCGCCGTGTGTACTAGGTGGAGAAAGTGCCCAACAGGAGGCAAGGGATACCCCTGAGAAGGAGCTGAGATATTTCGGGAGCCTGGCGGCAAAGGCTTCGATCTGTCAAGACAGCTCAGTCAAAGCATTTCTCCCGCTCTGCGGGGTTGAGGGTGTTGAGAGGGTGTCTGTGAGATTTCCCTCAAGATGCATCTGTGGTGTGCCACTCTTTCCAACGGGCCCTCCTGATTGCAAAGCTTCAGGC
>CAUYQG010015661.1:0-10575 GCA_963574415.1 Tarsius wallacei
CAGTCACAATGTATTCTCTGTTGAGTTTTTCCTCTTGTTCTCTTGGGAAGTGTGTGGTCATTCTTTTTCTTTCCTCTGTGCTTTATACCTTTTTAAGCATCTCCTGTAGAGCTAGTCTGGAAGCTGTATAATCTGTTAGGAATTGGATGTCTGGGAAATATTTTAATTCTCCATTGCTAATAAAGCTGAGCATGGCTGGGTAGGAAATTCTTGGTTGAAATTGTTTATCTTTAGGACTTTGAATATTGGATTCCAGTCCCTTCTAGCTTGTGGCGTTTCTTCCTAATATAAGTTTGCTGGTATTCTGATAGGTCTTCCTTGGTAGTAGTCTGACATTTCTCTCTTACTGCCTTTAGAATTTTTTCTTTCGCACCTACTTTGTGTAGGCAAATTGCCATGTATCTAGGAGTTGGGTTTCTTATTTGACATCTTATGGGGGATCTCTGTATCTCTTGTGTTTGAATGGTCACATCTCTGGTGAAATGGGGAAAGATTTCTTGGATAACTTCCTGGAATACTTGCTCCAAGGTGTTCTTCATTTCTCTTTCTTCCTCTGTGATACCAATCAGGAGTAGGTTCAGCCTCTTGATATAATTGCATTATCTCTAGTGGCTTTGTTTTTTCTGAGTTTTTTTTAAAAATGCATGCTTTGTAGATCAGATTAAATCCATGTTTTTGTATTCAAGTTCTGAGATTCTTTCTTCTGCTTGATTAATTCTGGTTTCTGTGCTTGTCATCTTGTTATCTATTTCCTGCATGAAGTTTTTAGTGGCTAAAATCTCTGTTACAAGAATTTCAGTGTTGCATCTTGTATTTCTTGAGTATTATCTATTCTTTATATTCATTCCCTAATCTCTGTTGCATTCTGGGGCCCGTTGGTGGCCCCAGAATTGATTTTTCTTCATTTGTGACAAATCCCTTTCTTTTCTTGTTAGTTTCATTATTCAGTGGCGTTGGGAGGGGCACTCACTTCTGATGTTTGCTCAGCTCTCTATTCTTCCCTAATCAGTGCTCTGAATTTGTTCTATTTTAAAATTGGACTGAGGGTGAGAAGTTTTGCTTTCTCTTATAGTTTTGAGAGTTTAATAAGGTGGAATATGGGAGCTAGGATTCAGAAACTACTTGCAGATCACAATGTTCACTGACCAGGATATGGGTTCCCTGAGCCCCACTCCTCACCACCACTCTATGACTCTATGTGATGATGCAATGGGTACATGTGTGTACCCCCTGAGTCCAAGATACAGTAACTGCAATGAGGAGAACAGAGAAAAGTTGAATGAAATAGGATGGACAAAAGCACACACACACAGAGAGAAAAACAAAACCAGAAGTCAAGGCAAAAAACAATTAAAGACACACACACACACACACACACACACACACACACCAAACTGGAAAAAAAAAAAAAACAGGGAAACTGAACCCACACACATCCACACACCAAACAGAAGACAAAACAAAACAAAATGAAAGGATAGGAAAAAGAGAAAAAAATAGTGGAGGAATGCAAATTGAACCCTCACACATATATTCACACACATATTAAACTAAGAAAAAGAGAAGAACAAAGAAAAATCTTAAAGATGAACACACAATCATTCTCATACACACATAACCAAAAAACAAAAAACAAAAAAAAATGAAAGAAAGAAAAAAGAAAAAGAATTAAAAAACAGGGAATGCAAATTGAACCTCACATGCACATTCACACACAAAGAAAAGAGGAGAAATGAACTTTTTTTAAAAAATTGCCCTTTTGTGCAAGGTTTTGTCATTGCTTCTCTCAATTGCTCTCAAACAAGCCCCTCTGCTGTCTCCTACTGTTCTGGGTCTATATTCACAACTCCTCCAGGCCATGGTCTGGAAAGGATAAGGGGCAGTAAGGTTGGGTAGTGCTCTGGTCCTCCCCTCCTACTCTTGTATGGTCAGGGGACCCCCTCCAGTGGGGAGATGTGGGTTTGTCTCCTCCCCAAGTACTGGAGGGGGCACCCAGCCCAGCTTATCCTGTAGTATAGTCTTCCTATCATGGATGACATCCAGGCTCTGCCTAGGTTTGTCCCTCTCACTTGTACCCAGCCATGTTGATCTGATGTTCAGAAGATTCCTGGGGGTGGGGAAGGAGTGGGGTCAACCCTGGAGTCACCTCTGATCTCTTTGATGATCTTCCTTGTCCTTTTCTCCTCACACTTTGTCCCAAAGCTGAATCAGGGTAGGAGGTGGAGTGCCTGAGACTTGGCACTCATTCTGTCCCTCCAAAATTTGTGCTTTTGAGATATTCCCACTGGGTCATGAACAACCCCTGAGTAGTTAAACCACCAGTCACAGAGATCAAATCTGTCACTCCTTGGTGAGCAAGATTGGAGCACTTCCCTCCCCAGTTTTCAAGATGGTTCAGGGTGCCTATTTTGTCTTCCCCTCTGGTTTCCCCATTGCTGTCCCTTCACAGGCCTTGTTGCCAGTGTCTGGCCAGGCACTGCAGTGATGAGGCAGAGCCTAGAACCTGCAGTCACTCCTGGCAGCTTCTTCCCAGGAAGGGCTTTGTTGATTTTTAAAAATTGGTGCTTGGTTTCTGTGCCCCGGGAAGCACTAGGGTCCAAGCAGAGCAGTTGCGGCACTACCTGCTTCACCAGGAGGGCCCTAGACTCTTGCTCCTGAGTCCCCAGTCAGTCACTCACATGCCCACTTACTCACAGACACATACATAAAATTGTCCCTACACTCACTCACTCATACAGGGATTCTCATAGTCCGCCTGGCTTCACTACCATCTTCCTCTGACATAATCAGAGGAAGCAACAGACTTAGGAGAACATTGTGACACTGATGGCAAAGTAGTAGTTTTAAGTGAAAAGGAGTGATCAACAAACAAATAGCATGTAAAATGAAATGTAAAGTGAAATAGGAAATATCCTAGAGTAGTCCAGAGATGGTTATGCCCAAGAGAAAAAAAAATGCTACCACTTACCTAGCTTTTTTTTTTTTTTGAGTTGGGATTTCACTTAGGTTAGAGTGCAGTTGCACTATCATGGCTCACTGCAGCTTCAGATTCCTGGGCTTAAGCAATCTTCCTGCCTCAGCCTCCTGAGTAGCTGGGACTACAAGCATGTGCCACCACATCTGGCTATTTTTTTTTATTTTTAATTTTTGTAGAAATGAATTTTGAATCACATTTACATATACTACATTGTCATAATTTTCTTTCCGTACAATTAAATTTCTCTTTTTTTCTTTTTTCTTGCTTTTATTTATTCTTATTTTTTATATAATGTATGCATATCTTTCATATTTTATATCTATTTGTGTCTATCATCTTTTATACTGTCTCTAATGTATTCTATAATTCTAAGACAGTTATGTTTTGCCTTCTATTTCTTATTCTGAGCTCTACCAGCTCATGTTTCATCTCTCTGTATTTTGCCAGAGTTGTGGCATTTCATCTTGGAGTTGTTTTTTTTTTTTTACTGGTTTGTTAAATTCTTTGATTTTTTGTAACATGTTTGGAAATAATATTTGTCCAATAGTCTCTTTTTTTCTAACCTGTCCCTTTGTATCTTTTAAAAAATTGTTCATTTTTTCTTTTTATAAATCTATATTTCTATAGATTTCATGTACCTTTCCAGTTACAAAATGCTTATATTGAGAAAGGCCATGCTAATATTCTTTACAGAAGACATTCTTCCTGATCCAGAAAATATATGAACATGTTTTTGCTTGGGTTTGTGTCAACAGATGTCCTTATATGTTTGTTTATATGTGTCCGTAAGAGTTATTTTTGCTTTTATCTTTTCACAGCCAATAGAGATTACCAGCTTCAGGGGTTCCAGCTATCTAGAGTCAATCTCCACCCTACTGTCTGATGTCTCATTCAGTTGAAGCACTATCACTACTCTATGGTGTCATAGTGCATCCTAGAGCATCCTGTTATCAGATTATATAATTGTTCTCTGGATTTTCAGACAAGAAAACTATAGTTTCTTCTGCAAATTACATGCTTCTTTGACAGAATCAAATTTACTGAATTTGCCCAAAATGTGGTTCAAGTATCTTCTAGTATCTCCATTTGACTTTTAAGGCATTTAGCTTCCCTCCTTCATATATATATATTTTTTAATTTACCTCAATATAGTGCATGCTTTTCTTTTATTATAACTTTGGATGATTTCGGCGGGAAGAAAGGGAAACACTGTCTCATTCTGCTATTTCAGAACTTGCAGTAACATCTAGTTGTTATATTTATGATAATAGGAATATTCTTCTATGTACATTTAGATGATTTTTAAATAAACAAGAGGCTTAGTACTTTAAGTAAAAAAAGTTCATTCATTTCATTGTAGTCAAAATAAACTTTTCACAGAACAATATGGTTTGCTGGGTCATATTTCCTGTGTGTGTGAAACAACAACAAAATATATTTTATTTCCTTTATAAATTAATGCTCTACAGAATAAAAGGCAAAAGTGATAAAATGTCTCTTTGATGGGACCTGTTAATTTCTGTTTTTATAAAACCAACATATAACAAAAAATAAAAAAAGTTAAAACTTTATGCCTTTGTGCATTAACTGAGAAGACTAGTAATTTATATAAAAGTAGAAATCTTAGCAGTTTTGCAATTTTCAGGATCAGGATGAGTGTATCAATAGAATTTTGCCACCAGTGGGCATCATGCTTTATGGGAAGATGGATGTAATCAGCATCATGCATTGCAATCATGCCAACCATCAATGCAGATTAAATATTGACAAAAGTTCCTTGACTAGTGCTAAACTAAGCAGTCCCTAAGCGGTTCAGGAAACATTTTCATTATACAGTGAATTTGTGTGATAATCCTTACTCTCTGGTGTTATTCATTATACTGTATAAGACTCTGAAGATAGAGTTCTGAGTTTTAAAAAAAGAAGCCTAAGGGCAAGGGGCAAAAACTGATATTGGAGTTGGCAGCAGTATTAAACAGGGCTCCTTAATGAGCTGAATCACAGACCATTAACACATCTTACATCAAGAAACATGACAGCAGATTGCCTCTACCTAGAAAACCAAATCTTTCTTGGCTTTCCAGACTTAGCATTCTTGTGACTAGTTTAAAGCATCCATATTTTATTTTTAAAGAGAGAGAAAGACAAAAAATGAAAGAGAGAGCGAGCTCTAGTTTTGAGGACTTAGCACAATGTTTGAGAATGTGTAGCAGTCATTAAATTTTCAAGTTTACAAAAACATTAATTTGGGAGTGGGTTGAATTTTACTTCATCAGAACAAAAGGATAAGCTATTGTAGATTTTTCAGTTAGAAAATATAACCCTGAGCAAAATAAAATGTATCTGAGCGTTGGGCAAATCCCCTGACCAATCCTTTTCACAATATATTTGATCAGTACGTCACTTATCTCTACAGACAGAATCTACTTAACACAAATGAAAGCAGGGTTTTGTATTTCTGTCAGTGTCCTCTGAAGGTTAGAAAAGTGAAGAACCTAATAATAGCATTTAGTCTGTTAGTAAATGTGATTTATTATATATTACCACAACAGAATTAATTCCATGAAAGCATCAGATCTTAGTCTATTTTTCACTACTATATTCTTAGAACCTTATAATAGTAACTGAGACTTAAAAGATGATGAATAAATATGTATTGACTGAAAAAATAGATAGTAAAAGACTTTTAAAATAATCAGTAAGCATTAACTCAATGAGTATAAAAGGTTTTTTTTTTTAATTTTAGGGTTAAAGGGTGAAGTGAGGATTTACTATGTAAGTAGGTTGCATGCATGTAAAGTTTGTGCTTCTAGCTGGCCCTCTCTCCTCCAGATATTGGACCAGGTACCCATTGTATTGATATGTGGCCTCCCGACTCCTTCCTCCCCTGGAAGTGTCCCTAGTGTGCCAATCCTGCCCTTGGGTTAGTGTGACTAGTGTTCAGGGCCCACTTATGAGTGAGAACACGCAGTATTCAGTTTCTGTGACAATTCACTTAGAATGATGGCTTCCAGCTGTATCCAAGTTACTATGAAGACTTTTATTTTGTTCTTTTTTATGGCTGCATAATATTGCAAAATGTTTATGTACCACATTTTCCTTATCCAGTTCACTGTTGTTAGGTATCTGGGTTGGTTCCATGTCTTTGATCTTGTGAATAGTGCTACAATAAACAAGTGCATGCAGATGTCATTTTGGTAAACCAATTTTTGTTCATCTGTATATATTCCCAGGAGAGGGATGCTGGATTGTATGGAAGCTCAATTTCCAGTTATTTGAGAAACCACCACACTGCTTTCAATAGAGTTTGAATTAGCTTACATTCCCACCAATATTGTAGAAGTGCTATTTTCTCTCCACAGCCACACCAGCACCTGTTGTTTTTTGACTTAGTAATAGCCATCCTTACTAATATTAGGTGGTATCTCATTGTAGTTTTGATTTGTGTTTCTCTGATGATTCATGAGGCTGAGCATTTTTTCATGTGTCTGTTGCCTGCTTATATGTCATCCTTTCAGAAGTGTCTGTTCAAGTCCTTGCCTACTTTTTAATGGATTGTTTGCTTTTTTCTTTCAATTCTTTTAAGTTCCTTGTGTATCCTGGATGTTAGGTTTTTGTCAGAGGCATAGCATGCAATTTTTTCCCATTTCATGAGTTGTCTCTTTAACACCATGATGGTTTCTTTTCTTATACAAAAATTTGTAGTTTTTGGTCCTTGTCCATCTTAGCTTCTGTTGTACTTGCTTTTGAAGACTTGGTCATAAATTCATTGCCTACTCCAATGTTAGTAGAGTGTTCCCTATTTTTTTAAAAAGATTCTTATAGTTTGAGGTTTTACATTGAAGTCCTCAATCCTTTTTGAGTTGATTTTTGCATATGATGATAGATAGGGATACAGTTTCATTCTTCTGCATGTGGTTAGCCAGATTTCCCACACCATGTGCTGAATTAGGTTTATGATATTGTGAATTTTGAACCAGACCTGTATCCTGGGAATGAAGCCTTCCTGGTTGTGGTTGATGATCCCCAAAATGTGTTGTTGGACACAGTTTGCTAGAATCTTGTTGATAATTTTTGCATCCTAAGTTTATCAAGAAGATTGGCCTTTAATTTTCTTTCTTCTTTGGTGTTTGCCAGATTTGGGAGTATCAGAATGCAATTAGCTTCATGAAATGAGCTAGAGAGAATTCCTTCCTTCTCAATTGCCTGGAATACCTCCAATGAGATTTGTATCAGATCTTCTTGTAGGTCTTTAGAGTTCAGCTGAGAAGCTACCTGGTTCAGGGCATTTTTTTTTCCTTTGTGTTTTTCCTTTTTTTTTCAAGTAGGAGTTTTTTTGTTGTTGTTACTGTTTTTTTGTTTTTTTTTTTAATAACAGAGTTGATTTCCTGGATTGCTATTGGTCTGTTTAGGGTTTTGATTTCTTCTTGTTTCAACCTTGAGAGGTTGTATGATGCCAGGAAATCCTCTATTTCCACTAAATTTTCTAGTTTATCTTTCTATAGCTACGCATAGTAATCTCTGATAATCTTTTGAATTTCATCAAGGTCAGTGTAACATTGACTTTTTTTGTTTCTAATTGAGTTTATTTGGACTTTCTCTATTTTTAAAATTCAATCTGGCCAGAGGTCTGTCTGTATTAGTTATCTCCTTAAAGAACCAGCGTTTTGTCTTGTTGATCCTTTCTATAATATTTTTGTCTTCAATTGTCATTTTATCTTCATAATTTGGATTTTTCTGTTGGAGTTCAGATTTAATTATTCTTCCCTTCCCAGCTCCCTTAAGTGTAACATCAGGTTGTTTACTTGAGATCTCTCTATTTTATTGAAATAAATGTGCAATGCTATAAACTTTCTGCACAACATTGATTTCATTGCATCCTAGAAGTACTGACATGATTTGTCTTTGTTTCATTTGTTTTCAGGAATCTTTTTTATTTCTACCTTGATTTGTATATTGACCCAAAAGTCATTCAGCAGCATGTTGTTTAGTTTTTATGCTTGCGTGTTTTGGGAGTTTCTTGTTGATAGTGATACTTATTTATATTCCACTGTGATCTTAGAAGATGCTTGCTATTATTTCAACCTGTTGAAATTTGTTCAGGCTTGATTTATGCCCAAGAATATGATAAATCTTGGAGTATATTCCATCTGCTGATGAGTAGAATTGCATACTCTGCAGAGCTGGATGCAGTGTTCTGTAGATGTTTATTTGGCCCAATAGGTTGAATGTCAAGTTAAGATTCCAGATCTCCTTGTTGGTTTTTTGCCTTTGATAATCTGTCTAAAGCTGTTAGCAGGGTATTATAGTCCCAACTATGATTGTGTATGTATGTCCTCTCTTAGTTTACTTGCAATTGTTTTTATAAAAACAGGTGCTCCTAAGTTGGAGATATACATGCATATAAATATATATATGTATGAGATATACATATATAGAGAAAGAGACAATGATATATCTAAAAATACATATCCTACTATATATAAAGATATATAGTTAATATATAATATATATTATATATAATTTAAGATGGATATTTCTTGCTGATAGATAGAGTCTTTTTATCATAGTGTTTTTCTGTGTCTTTAAATTTTTATTGGTTTGAAGTCTGTTTTTCTCATATAAAAATAGTTACTCCTATTCTTTTTTACTTTTTCATTTTTCTGGAAGGTTATCTTCCCACCCCTTGCCTTTATCCTGTGGGTACCCTTTGCTGTGAGATGGGTTTCCTGGAAGCAGGAAAGTACTGGAACATGTTTCTTTATCTAGTTTGCTACTCCATTCCTTTTCAGTGGTGCATTCAGTCCATTTACGTTCAAATTGATTATTGATATGTGAAGATTTTTCCTTGTCATAAGGCCCTAAAGAGGTTGTTCCTTTTTAAGATAGATGTACGATAGATAGATCAATAGATCGGTAGATGGATAGATAGATAGATAGATAGGTAGATAGATAGATAGTGTGAATGATCTGTATGCTCTGTTAATTCTGTGCTTACTTGTGCTTTTGTGGTAGGTGTAATCATTCTTTTGTTTCTGTGGTCAAAACTTTCTTAAGAGTCTTCCAAAGGGCTGACCTAGAGGTAGCATAATCCCTTTGTGATTGAATGTCTGGGAAAGATATTAATTTTTCATCACAGATGAAGCTCAGCTTGGCAAGTTATGAAATTCTTGGCTAGAATTGCTTAACTTTAGAAATGTTAAAAATAGGACTCCAATCCTTTCTGGTTTACAAGGTTTTTGCTGAAAGGTCTGCTGCAATTCTAACGGATCATTCCCAGTAGGTGGTCTAACCTTCTATCTAGTTGCCTTTAGGATTTCTTTTTCCCTCATGCTTACCCTGTGGAGATGGATTGCTATGTGTTTTGATGATGATTTCTCATGTAATACCTTGCAGGAATTCTCTGAATCTCTTGTGTCTCTTGTGTCTGGTCACCTCTCTAGTAGGATATGGGAGATTTTCTTGGATGACCTCATGGAAGGCTTTATTACAGGGTGTTCTCAGTTTCCTCTTCTGTTTTGAGGCTTCCAATCAGATGTATATTTAGCTACTTTATGTACTCCCACACCTCTTATAGGCTTTGTTCATTCGTTTTCTGCCTTTTCCTGTTTTTGTCATATTGTGTTAGTTCAACAATTTGATTTTCAAGCTCTGAGATTCTTTCCTCTGCCTGATCAAATTGATTCCTTAGACCTGTTATTGTGTTCTGAAACTCCAGAAGGGAATTCTTCATTTCCAGGATTTCAGAATAGACATTTCTCATATCGGTCAGATCAACTTTTACTCCCTACATGGTTTTTGTTGCCTGGGTTATCTTATTCTCAACTTCTCATGGTTTTCCTTAACAGTTTTTGCCAACCAATGTCTGAATTCTGTATCTGTCATTAGAGGCAGGTCATTCTGGGTGGCTTCCATTGTTTGGGGACTAAGAGCTGCTTTTGTGGATCATACCTCCATAAGGCTTTAAGAAATATTAGTTTTTTCACTGGTTCTTCCTCATCTGTGAGGAGCAACTCTTCCATTTCTTATTGTTATTCTTTACTTTTGTTGTTTTGTAACCAGATGAAATCTTGCTGCTCTATGCCTATGGCTTTTTCTGCCATTGAAAAGAGTTCATGGGAGGGGGATGTGTGTATTTACTTCTGCCTTGCCACTCTTGCTGAAAAGTGCTCCAAACTCAATAGTGCCTTTCTGTTGCAAAGTTTTTCCCATGGTCAGTCTGATCAGATTTTTTTCTGACCTGTTGCAAGCTCTATTCTGGGATTGGGTGGGGAGAAAAACACACTGGAAGCTTGAAACACTGCAGGAGTTTCAGTGCCATTCTCTTTTCACAGCCCAGATATGTTCCTGCAGGGAAACAGGGCCTCCAGGCACATTTTGTGTCTCCTCCCCTCCTTCATCAAAAGCCATGCTCAGCAAAACAACAACAACAACAACAACAGATTCCTTGTTGTGGAGGGATCAGTCCTTTGGGTACATGAGACTGGCAGGAAAACCTTCCTTGCCTGGGCAGGGGAAGTCTGGCTACCAGATGCTGGCAGTGAAAACTGAGTGAGGGCAACCTACTTGGGCCCCCTTCCTCCGTGGGAGCTTTTCTG
>CAUYQG010015662.1:0-22195 GCA_963574415.1 Tarsius wallacei
CCGAGTAGTCGGAATTACAGGCACGCGCTACCATGCCAGACTGATTTTTTGATTTATTGTAGAGATGAGGTCTCGCCAAGTTGCCCAGGCGGGTCTCGAACCCGTGGGCTCAGGTAATCCACTCACCTCAGCCTCCCAAAGCACGGGATTACAGGCTGAGCCATCGAGCCCGGCTAGGAAGGTATTTTAAAAAATATTTATGAGGCATTAAAAACAAGTTTTGCAGTATTGTATTGATGAATTATGATGGACTGTAATGTTGACTAATTTATGTAATTTTGTGTTTTGACAGTTCAGTCTGAAGATAATAAATCTTGCAAATTTATTGTTTCCAGAAGAATTTAAATAAAGGAGGTTGCTGAGTGTTTATTTGAATTATGAATTACTTTATAAAGTAATTCAAATATTAAGTACTTCGAACAAAATTTAGAAATTAGGAAAAGTTATATTCAAATCATACATTGGTTCTGGCCAAATGAATGGTTACTGCTTAAATATATTTCTTTTTAGTCATTTACCAAAGAATAATTTCTTCTTTACACAATTGCCATCATATCATATAAGTGTTAAACTTCCTTCAATTAGTCATAATTGTTTTTTAAGTTATACATAGACTTCTTAAGCCACTGTGTAAAATTTTGGATATTCACTGAGGGCAGATTCCATAGTTTACTTTAATATTCCTGTATTGTTGATTATTTACATAGTTTACAGACTTCTACATATGATGCACATAAGCCTTTGCTGGGATTGACATTATTCCATCAAGTTAAATTTATAAAGTTAGTGGATATTTTATCATTTTGACATACGATGTTAAAATTTTCCCAAGATGGTATTTTACATGAGCACTAGTGTATAACAAACATCTAGTTCATTTTCTCTTTTTTGCTTGTTTGTTCATGTCCTTTGACAATTGGTTGAACTTTTAGTGTCCTAACATTTCTCTCATCAATCTATAGGTCACTTATATGATTAAACTGTTAAATATTTGTTACAAATATAATTCTGAATCTGTTCTTTAATATATTACTTTTATATTGTCAGAGAGATTTTCACATTTTTATCTAGTCAAATCTTTCAATTGTTTTTATTTTTCTAGGTAAATTTTAAAATTAACTTTGTGAAAACTTATGAGGGTTGATGACTATTGTATCATCTTTTGAGTTTTCTATGTTTGATTTTGGAATTTACTCTATTTTACTGCATGATGTTGAATTGAAGAAAAAATATTGTTTCCATACAATTATTAACCAATTATTCCAAGGCTATTTGCTCCATAATTTTCCTTTCTGTGAATTGCTGATGACACTCTTGTCATTGGCAAAAGCAAAATCTTTTCTGAGCTTTATGATTTTTAATTGGTTTTATCTGTTTATTCTTACACCAGTACAAAAATATTTCTAAACTCCATCTGAAAAAAAAAGAGATAAAAGCAGTAGGAAAAAAGCTCCTAGGAATTGTGTTTACTTGACTTTCTACTCATTTTCATTCCAAGTGTAGAACTCTGGACATGATACACACTTAGTAAATATTGATAATTAAATGAATTATCCATTTGATAATTTAAAAAATAAGTTCAGTATCATAGGCTAAACAGCATATTTTTGAAATATATCCTTCAATAATACTTGCTTAATATTTTTCTCAACTGATCTCTCAATAACCTATAGTTAGAGATTGAATTCTGATGAGAACCTGGATTTTCGGCATCATTGGGAGCATGCAGGGGAGTGGAAGTAAGGTGTAGAATTACCTGATTTGCATCATGTCATGGTGCATGTTTTACTAAAAAGAACCCCCTTGTGATAATATTATAGCCTTAGAAATTCTTACAAGCTATAATTCTGGACCACCAGGCTGTGAATAATTCCCTCTATACATAAGAATACAATAAACGACTTCATTTGAAAACTTGTCGTGAGCATGATGTTTCTTTTAGAAGTATCTGAACCAGTTTTTACTTGGGTTGGGTTTTCCATTGATGAAAAGAAGAAAATACAGAGAGATAAAAAGGATAACTGCTACAACACTGCTCAGATTTTGCCTTTAAGCTTTTAAAAAAGTATAAAAAGAAAATAAGGCAGAAACATAAGCATAATATGCATGTTTGACTTGATTTATTTTATAATTGAAAAATCTATATTTTGTATGTAAAGAGACAGTTTACTAAAGAAGAAAAACAAATAAGCAATAGTTATTTTTAAAAGTTCACTGATAAAAGAAGGCAAATTAAAGACATGGTGGAATTTAATTTTTTTTTTTGTTTTTTTTGAGTTGGAGTCTCACTCTGTCGCCCAGACTGGAGTGCAGTGTCCGCTCCGGCCACTGCAGCCTCGACCTGCTGGGTTCCGGGGATCCTTCCGCCTCAGCCTTCCAAGTAGCTGGAACTACAGGCACGCGCTACCACGCCCGGCTAATTTTTTGATTTATTGTAGAGATGAAGTCTCACCAAGTTGCCCAGGTGGGTCTCGAACCCGCGGGCTCAGGCAATCCACTCACCTCAGCCTCCCAAGGCGCGGGATTACAGGCTGAGCCACCCCCAGTGTTGATGAGGATGTGACCAAACAGACTTTCACAGAGTCCAGTAGGAGTTTATATTGATATATTTTTACAAGTTATTTTGGCAACACAAATTAGTAACTTTATAACAGTTTATACACATTGACTAATTTCATTTAATTTTGCCAGCGAAAAATTAAATGTTTAATATTATAGATATGCTTGATGGATTCATGTATTAATCATAAGATGGACTATTACAAAGTTGTTTATAATGGTTTTTTAATTGCTAATGCTTGGAATATGTGTATGGTATAATACTAGTTTAAAAAAGGATATATATTACATTTTAAATAATGTGAATAGAAATACAGAAATAGATCAAAATATCAGTGGTGACCATTTAATGGTAATGGAATAATGGGTGATTTCTATTCTTTGTCTTTACTCATATGTGTGTTTTTTTTTAGTCAGCATGTTTAACTTTTACAATATGAAAATAATAAATATATTTTTAAAAGTTGTTTCTTTCTGTTACCAGCTCTGCCAGCAACTATAAAGTGTTTGACAATCAATTGGAGGCATTGGTCTATTTAATTATCTGTAAAGAATAAGAAAAGCAGAGAAATTTAAACTGCTTTGGGAGTCATGTAAAATTTGAAATCTTCAGAAATATTTATATTTATACCCTCCTTATATATATGGCTTTATGTGTATGTGTGTGTGTGGCTTGGTAAGGAGTGATTTTAATATTTTCTTCTTAATATATTAATATGTTTTCCAAAGTGACTATAATGAATAAGTTACCTTTTTTAAAAGACCATCTTTTAAGAACAATATGCTACTTATTATAATAAAAACTAGCTCTCTATATACATTGGTCATGGTAGGAATTAAGTAGTTAGGTGTGACTTTTGTGCACTTTGAAAGTAATTTTAATATTCACCAAAATTATACTTATTTTATTTGGTTGTCTTAATAATGAAGTATTTTTATAAAAGTAGAGTCTATGATTAGTGATATATCATGCAGGTGAAAACCACTTGATTGAGATTTTCTTTTGCTCCATGAAGCCCTAATGCAAGGAAGAGGGATGGAAAGAGATAGAAAAAGGCTTTCCCCTCTCTTCTTACTTAGTACAGAGTTACCAAATGACTATTTAGGGTAAATAGTTAGCATGTGCTTCAGAGAATAAAAGCAGAGCAGAAAACTTTGCTGCATTAAGAGAATTTGTGGCCGGGCTCGGTGGCTCAGCCTGTAATCCCGCGCTTAGGGAGGCCGAGGTGAGTGAATTGCCTGAGCCCGCGGGTTCGAGACCCGCCTGGACAACTTGGCGAGACCTCATCTCTACAATAAATCAAAAAATTAGCCGGGCGTAGTTCCATCTACTTGGAAGGCTGAGGCGGAAGGATCGCCGAAGCCCAGCAGGTCGAGGCTGCGGTGGCCGGGAGCATGCCACTGCCCTGCCCTCCAACCTTGGCGAAAGAGTGTTAATCCAACACAAAAAAAAAAAAGAGAATTTGTTAAGAAAACAAGTATTACCCATTACCAGATAATGCTGAGAGGCACAAGAAGAGAAAAAGCGGAGAGGACACCTTTTACTCCTCCTTGTTTCCTCTTTGTTGATATCTTCAAAGCATTATATATCTGATAATGCCTAATGAACTCATCTTAGTTCTTTTTTGCTCTCTTTTTCCAGGTAATTTCCATCTTCTTTTTCCTTTATCTAATACTGTGTCTCAATACCTCTCTCTCTCTTTTTCCAATCAATGTTCCTCTACTTGTATCTCCTCTGTTTCTGGAAATTTTTTTTGAGTTGGAGTCTCATTCTCTTGCCCAGGCTGTATGTAGTACAGTGGCACGATCAATGCTACCGCAGCCTTGACCTGCAGGGCTCAGGTGAACCTTCCAACTCAGCCTTCCCAGTAGCTGGGACTACAGGCATTCGTCACCATGCCCAGCTTACTTTTTGATATATTATAGAGATGAAGTCTCTCCATTTTGTCCAGGCTGGTCTCGAACGTCTGGACTCAGGCAGTCCTCTCGTGTTGGCCTCCCAAAGTGCTGGGATTATAGGCATGTGTCACCATGCCTGACTGGAACTTTTTGTTGTCTTTTTTAAAATGGGAGTTTTAGATTCCTAGTGCTGTTGTAACAAATTATCACAAACTGGATAGCATAAAACAACAAAAATTTATACTCTCACAGTCCTGGAGTCAGAAGTTCAAAATTAAGGCATTTGCAGGGCTGGTTCCTTCTGGAAACTGAGGGAGAATTCATTCCATGTCTGTCTTCCAGCTTCAGGTGGTTGCTAGCAATCCTTTGTGTTCCTTGGCTTGTAGATACATCACTCCAATCTCTGCTTTTGTCTTCAAATTGCCTTCTCCTCTACATGTGCAACCTTTTCCTTTTTTTGTAAGGATACTAGTCATTGGATCTAGAGTCCACCATAATCCAGGATGATCTTGGTAACATCTGGAAAAACTCTTTTTTGCAAAGAAGTTCACACTTATAGATTCTGGGTAGACATATCTTTTGAGGGGCTACCGTACAACCCACTAAAATAGGATATCTTTTCTGGTTACATTTCTTTCTACTTTATTTTATTTTATTTAATATCTTTCTATTTTATAACTATTCCCTTCCCCTAATTTCTACCCTTCTTCTTGCTGTCCTTCCTTCTGCTGTCTAGGACTTGGGATCTACATTCTCTGCTGCAGAATTTCATGGAACCCTGCTCTGCTAGATGCACTGTCTAGAAAGTTCTAAGGTCAAACCAGCTTGAGAAATGCTGTACTCTATATCTTTCTGTTGGGAATTCATAACACACATACATGATCACATTAAGGATCTTAGAAATCTTTCTGTCTTATGATTTCCTAAACCGTGACATCCTTTTTAGCATAATATCTAATAGAATCTTGTGAAACTTTGCTTTATGACACATTTGGGAACTACTTGGAACAGGTTCTTTAACTGCAATGCTACATTGGCAGATTATTTGTCTTTTTGTTTTTTAGGGGTACATATGCACGTTTGTTGCATGGACATATTGTGTAGTGGCAAGGATTGGGTCTCAGGTGGCCCATTCTCCAGATAGTGAACATTGTACCTCACAGGTAATTTCTGAATCCAAACCCTCCTCCTTATTGGTGCCCCAAGTGTCTATTATTTCCATCTTTGTGAACATTTATTAAAAAGTCAAAGAACAACAGATGTTAGTGCAGCTGCAGAGAAAAGGGAACCCTCATCTGCTGTTGGTGGGATTGCAAACTAGTTCAACCTCTGTGGAAAACAGTATGGAGATTTCTCAAAGAACCAAAAATTGAGTTACCATTTGTTTTTTGTTTTTAAAGTCAATTTCCTGCCTATCTCTGGACAGGTCTCAGTTTTTGTTTTTCAATTCCTTCTTATTATAATTTCTACCACATTTACGTAGGTAACTGCTAAGTTCACATTGAATTTTTACTTCAAATTGGAGAGACAGAAGAAAGTAATTAGTGTAGAAACTTTAATATATATTTGCAAACCCAGAAACGTTCAAAATGTTTTGGTAAATTGCTTCTAGGACAAACCACACTATATCATTAAAACTTCAGAAGAACATTGTAAAATGGCTGCATATTTAAACATATGGTTCAGGCATTCTCATTACTCATGGGATTTTCTGCACATTTTGAGTTGGTATTGGAATGTTAAAAGGTATTGAGCAATAGACATACTGATATTTCAAGGTCTTGTTTATTTTATAAATTTCCTGCTTTATTGTTACTTTTTCACATAAGTATCATCACTTTCCTATCTACCGGGCTACAGCAAATGGAAGTTTAACATTTTGGAATACCTTTAAAATGAAATTTAGAATAAACCTTAAAAATATAAAAATATTTCTCTTTGAGAAGTAGTATGCCTAAATTATAGTGTTGTTCTGAACAAGGTAACACAAAGGACTTTCTAGTGGTTGATGCTTTATTCTCTAGATAGTCTTAAAACTTTTAGCATGCTGAAACCCTGACAAATTAATTAGAGTACCATATAACTCTCTGCTCTTCAGAGTTTCCATTATCATAGCTGCCATATACTGTATATTTGGTTTTCTTTACATAGTCCATTACTCCATTTATTCCATTGTACTTGAGTCTATCTAATGAGCTTCTGGTTCTACCCCATGGGCAGTGCTTTGAGAGGCTTGCCAAATTCTTACTGAATGCTTAGGTGTTTGCTGAGCCCCGTCTGACAGCTCTTGTTCTCATTTAATGGTTTTGCAAGGGACTCAGTTACTTACTTGGCCATTGGCTTGAGTTTGTGAGTATTCTCACTTCTTACAATTTTGTAAGTATGGAAAAAAGCACTATTCTTTCTGAACAGAAATCTTACCCTAGGGACATAGATTTCAATGATTTCATGATTTCAATGCATGCACATAGAATTTTGCCAAAATGATTGATATATCTGTGAAATATGAGAAGTTTTAGAGATGGGAGTTAATTAAAAAACAAGCCAGGCAAAGTGGGGACAAAAGGGAGGCCCAAGCTTTACCTGTACAGTGACCACTTGTATACCTAATCCTGAATTGTACCCCACGTCTTTAGAAAAAAAAAAAAAAAACTATCAAAGTGGTATTTGAGTAGTGGTAAAGCTTATTTGAATTTACTTTCCCCTTCTCTCTCATAATCTCGTTATTACAAAAGTTGTTTGAAAGACAGATTCTGAGTCCTTTATTAAGGGAGAGGAAATGATTAAATTTTTCTTATAAGTAACCTGGAGATAAACCGAGTAGGCTGTTCTGGACCCATTTAAACTAGGTATCGTAGACTTATTGGAATGATTGTTTACTTTTCTGACTGCTGAGAGGCAATTCTCCATGGGTCTCTCCTGTGTCTGTATGTCTTGTGGGCAGACACACTTTCTACTTTCAAATGTAAAAGTGGATCATTCTCATCACACCCAACTATATCAGAGTTGAGAAGCCAGGGGGAAGAATGCTTGAGGCACATATAGGCCCTTCTCCAAGAATTGAATTCACCCCAATCACAGTGGCTAAAATGACCTACTTATAACCTTAAGACTAGTCTTGCCTAATAGCTGCTGCAACAACCTGCAAAAACACTAAGACTAGTTTTACCTATCACAGTCACTCATCAGTCAGAGTTTGGTAGCTCCTAAAATCTTCTCTGGCACCAATGAGCCTTCTTTCAGAAAAATGGATTACATTTTTCTCTCTAATAAAATCCCCAACCTTTCCTTTGTTTTTCAGATATGCCAAAGATCATCCTGGTCTGTGTGTATGCCATGGATTAAAATTCTGTGGTTTCAAAATAAGTTTAAATTAGAGATTTTTCTCTTTATTTTATTTTGATTTCAATGCATGCAACATGTAACCAATTCTGCCCTATATTATGTTGTCCAAGAAAAAAGTAAAAGAGGCAAAAACTGCTCAATTCTTTTTAAGAGGCTGGTATAACTTAGATATCAAAAACTCAAAGACGGAAAGAGAAAAGAAAGTTATAGACCAATTTCATTTATGATTAGAGATAAAAAGTCTATAATAAGATTACACGATAGCAATTAAATGAGCTAAACCTGCAGCTTTGTCATTTTGAGAAATGATTTAAAAGAACATGTTAAGATAATTAAAATGATTTTTAAAAAGCATTGAAATGAATAACATCTTGATTCCTTAACTCTTTCTGCCCACATAGAGTTAAACAGGTGCTTCTATGTAAAAGAATAATGGTTACAATAATTTTAATATAACAACTTTGGCCAAGCTGTTTTGCTATAACTCTCCTAAAATGAGAATGTGAATGGTTCTACTAATTGTGTAGCAAATCCTTTGCAATCAGTTGGTTTCCAATGCTATGTTTTTAATAGTATCGAGGAAAGAAACCCTGAATTGAGTTTTCAGCTGGTTGATCATGAAAAATAATTTTTGACTTTAGGTCAGTATTTTTTTATGTGTGAAGAAGTACAAAGAATTGCATAACAATTGCTAAACAAGCAAAATTCCTTCCTTTATCATCTCTTTGTTTATGTGACTAAAGTTTCTTAGCACTTAGGCCTATAAAAGTGAAAAATATAAATAATATCGATGCTGAGCATTACTTCATGCTAGTAATAAGTAATATTCTACCATGGGTACATTAATTACTTGGAAAACAAAAAATATTTTTGTTTAATTAAGAGATGCTTTTTTTAAAAAAAAAAATAGGACTTCGTTGGGTCACCAGGCTGGAGTGCAATGGCGTGATTATTGCTCACTGCAGCCTTTAACTCCTGGGCTCAAACAATCCTCCCACCTTAGCTTCCCTAGTAGCTAGGACCACAGGCCATATTTTTGTAGTGTTAAATTCTCACTATATTACCCAAGCTTCTCTTAGACTCCTGGCCTGAAGTGATCCTCTCGCCTCAGCCTCTCATAGTGCTGGGATTACAAGCATGAGGCACCATGCCTGGCCTAACAGGTGAATTTTAATAAAATTTATCTTTATGTTTTACATTATTTATGAAAATCTATAATGTTGTTTTGGTTAACTATGTATTAATAATAATATTAACAAATCTATTCTAAAGAAAGTTTCTAACCCAGTTTATTTCCCTAATAAGCTTCGACTCAGTGACAGTGCTGTTGGTCTGGGACCATGTTTTGAGAAGCAAGGTTCTAATATATGCTTGAGAAACTTATTAGCTGGCCTGGAAACACTGGCCTATAGAGGGAGAGTAATAAGGGCACTATGGTCTGTGTGTTCCAACTGGGTGAGGCACAAGAGAGTCATTCAGAAGAAAGTGAAACTGTGAAAATTAACCAAAGGCTGTCAGCCCCCACTGTGCAGTCTGGGTGACATGAGGTTGACACAGTCAGAAATAGAACTTGGTGCTCTGGAATCACTAGTATCTTGTGGATCAAACTCTGAAATAAGGGAACTTGTACTGCATTTGAACAGTCAAATAACTCTTCTCTTTCTTTTGTAAAGAAGAACAATCCTATGTCTGCTCCTTAATGATGAATAAAAAACTTGCCTTATGCAATGATGCTGTTAATGTTTGGTTTAAAACAATCAGTTTTTTCATGATTGCAAAATTGAGACAGAATGTGAATACATCTGTACTTCTTCAATTTGGGCTAGAGCTGAGGGCTTTTAAATACGATGAAAGTCTGCGTACACATTTAATAACCTCATTATTCAGTGTAAAAATTCACTGTATACATGTCATATTGAACTATTACATTTATGAGATTAGATTAGAAAAAAATTCATTTAAAATGAACTAGTACTATAGTTATTAAGAAATAAAACATAATTGCTTAATTATGTCAGTAATACTCCTCAGTTTGATGAGTATCTTGGGGACATTTAGTTGTGATGTCCCCAGATTGGAAAGCTATTCTTGCCTTTAGGCAATCCTATACTTTAACTATTTCCAGTGTGATGTTTAGCATTTGCCAGTGTCCCTGTTGGGCAATTCACACTTCTACCATTTTTATTCCTATGCTGGAACCTTGGCTAAGTTACTAGACCTAGCAGTAATGTGTTTTACCTGCTTCACAAAGATTGTCTCATCCTGAGTTGTGTAATATCAACTGGAAAACAAATGATGACCCATTCATGGTGTGATTAAAAGAGCAGTTTCCATAGTCAGACTGCTGAGTTTAAATCCTGACTTTATTACTTAATAATTGCTTAATCTTAGGTAAATTTCTTAACTTCTGTTTTTCTCATCTCTAAATTGAGAATAATAGTTAGATTAAATAAAATAACACATACAAAACACTTATCATAGAAGGTGGCACAGAGAAATTACCAATGAATGCTATTATTGTTATTATATGGAGTCATCTATTCATTTATTTATTCAACTTATATGTATTGCATGCCCGCAGGTTAAGTGCGTAGAAATCAGAGCTAGACTTTGCTTGTCATTGAGGCATTAATGAACTCATTGTCCAGTTGGAGATGGAGACAGGTAAAGAAATTAATATACCATTCAGTGTCAGAAGTGGTAAGACAGAGGACGTGATGAACCACTTAGCCTGGGTGAGAGTGGAGGACACAGAAGATTACCTACAGGAGTTGAGATATCTGGATTGAGGTTTGAAGGATGAGTGGGATTTGCTAGGGCAGCAAGTAACAGTGCTCTAGACAGAAAGAATCATTGTGACCGATAATATCTGAGTATGATTCATCTGTGTAAAATCTCATGTGAAAGTTATTGATAGTAGTTTTAGGATTGTTTGGTGTTTTATTTGTCAACTTGTTTCTTGTTGTCATCTTTTAATTTGTATCCTGCTGGATCTTGAACTGGCTTCTACTAAAGCAAGGCACCTTAGTTACTAGCACACAGCAGAAGGTAATAGACATTTATTGAATTAATCAGAGTGAAAATAAGTCTCAGGAGGGGAAGTCTTTTAGGATTATAAACATACACTGAAATATTGACTCCAAGGAAGGTTTAGCAAGGGGGAGATTAATTCACACATATAGTGAGTTGTAGTGGAGAGGTAAAGTAAATCAAATTCAGGTTGAAGGAGTCAGAAGTGTTATAACTCTTTTTGAGGCAAGGCAATTGAAATATGTTTTTGAAATATCAGATAACTTTAAATACAAGCATGCAAAGCATTTTAAATATAATTCAAAGTATTTTTCAGTATTTCATTTACTTCTGTTTGTTAGTATAAATAATTGAGAAAATGTATAGTATAATATGTTTGAAATTAAAAATAAATCTAAGATGAGACCATAGCTTAAAATATGTGAAAGGATGCCTCATTTAATTGAGCTTTAAAAGCTAATCATGTTTAGAAATGACAACCTGAGAAGCCTTGCAAACCCTTTGCCATAGAACAGAAATACTTTATCACTGAGGAACAGTTTTCAATTATTTGCATAATTTCTGAGTAGCTTACAGTCTGAGCAGATAGATTTTAAGTGAGAAAATGGGAACATTTGACTGTATTGAATATGATAATCTGAAACTGTAAATTGATGTTCAAAGGACATTTTTAGAATTTTGATTTTCTTTTGATTTGTACTTATATATTTTTTAACCTTTGGTGTTATCCACAACCCCTGTATAATTGTGCCAAAAACTGAGGATATTTTAAAAATTATTTTATATTTTCATGCTGTGAATACCATTCAGTTGTGTATCAAATAGTACAAATCAAGAAGAATAGAATAATAAGTAGAATAAGTAAGAAGAACAGGATAGGCAATTGAGACCTGCATTTCAAATGTTGTTATAGTTGATGTCAAATAAGATAATCAATTTGGCCTTATGTTCCTCTCAGGTCAACTAAACTTTAGACAGTCTTCTTCCTGAGTCTAGGCCTCTGACCTCCCTTTCTTTAGAGCATTTACTTTGAAAACCTCTAATTGTAAATTTTTTTCTCTGTTCCTTTGAGACGTATATAAATCTTTTTAAAAACTTCTTGTCAGTTTTACAACCCAGGAATGTCTTTCTCAAGGACCTGGTATCCATTATCTATGGTCTGTTGAGATCAGAATAAATGACTTCTTATTTAAGAAAATAAAATAAAACCAGATTTGAAAATCTCCCTTCTCCAACCAAAAATATAATTAAAAATCATTAAGAAAAAAGAGAATCTGGCACAAAAAATGCCGGCACAAAATTAAACAATGCAAAGAAAGAGCTTGTGGTCTATAAAAGGACAAGCAGAACTTCCAAAAGTTAGTGGGGCATTTCTTGGGGCAACTTAGAGCAGCTCCTAAGTTTTCCACAGAGAAGCTTTGGCAATGCAGGTCAGGGTGAAGATGGAAGTGAGAAGAGGGCTATGGACAAACACAATCCTGAAAAATCTAACTCATCATGGAGTAGAGGCAGAAAGAGAGACAGAGAGATGAGGCAGCCATGAGAGATGTGGAAATGTTTTTGAAATTAAACATTTCTTTCGTGCCTTTTTTTTTTTTTTGCCCTCCAGTGTCAGGGAAAATAAGAGTTCACCATATTAGAAGCTCTCTGTTAGGATAAAAGAAGAGGAAAAAGACAAAGGGGTTCTAAGAATAGTAAATACCTGTTAATATAAGAATATACAGAAATCATGTGGAACAACAGTAAGAAGAAAATATCTAAAACTCGATCTTCTGAGGGAGGCAGAAAAGGAGACGAGTGGGAAAAAATCTAATACAATTCACTGAACTGTGGTTTCACCAGAGAGGCCAAAAACAACCAACCAACCAACCAAACAAACAAACAAATTTTCTCTTCTTTTCTTTTGGAGAATAGAAGTGGCTGATGGGAAAGAAAATGTAAAACGTGGTTGGAGAAAAATACAGGTTAACCCTCATAGAGCTGTCTCTAGGGACTCGCATTGAACTGGAGGAATTATTTAAACTTCAAATTATTTTGCACTGGATTAAGACAAATTTAAGATTAGGTAGAGAGAGTTGGGGCACAGACTATTTAACAAAATCCCTGAAGACAGAGAGGAGCTCAGTTTTGTTAACAAAGACTGCTCACAGTCTCAGTTGAAACTTTTCTCTAGACCTAAGTAATGAAGCTTGAGGCTATTGTAAATGGAACTATGAAACTGCAGTGTGGAAAGGGAGTCAAGGAAAGTTCATTTAATCGATCAGATCTAACAACAGATCTTGGCTCAATTGTGTCTTTTGCATGAGTAACATAAAAATGAAATAAAAAGCAATACATCAGGCTGGGGTAAATGTAAATAAATATATTAGGAAAAGTTTTGAGAGGGGAGAGAAAGAAAACAAATAATTGCAGGCAAAATACAGATTTAAAAAATTTATAGACGTCAACTTAACCTAGAAAAAAGAAAATGAAACATTTCTATGAAAGCATCTCATCCAGGAGATATCACACTTCCAGACTTCAAACTTTACTATAAGGCTACAGTAATCAAAACAGCCTGGTATTGGTACAAGAACAGGCATATAGACCAATGGAACAGGATAGAAATTCCTGAAGCAAAGCCTTAATTTCTCAACCAACTCATCTTTGACAAAGCTTCCAACAGCAACCACTGGGGAGAGGAGAACCTAGTCAGTAAATGGTGCTGGGAAAACTAACTGAAGATTGAAACAGGACCCCTACCTATTACCATACACAAAAATTAACTCTAAATGGATCAAAGACCTAAATGTAAAATTTTAAACTATAAGAATCTTAGAAAACACAGGAGACACCCTTATGGAAATTGGAATGTACCCTTGTTGATGAGGTACTCCCCTCCCTCCCCTAGCAGTTTCTCTCAATTCCTGTTCAGAACCCTAAAGGCCAATACCTTAAGAAATCAGATAGACAAGTGGGACTTCATCAAACTAACGAGTTTCTGCAAAGCAAAAGAAACTATCAAGAGAGCAGGGAGACAGACCACAGAATGGGAAAAAATATTTTCCAACTGTATATCTGACAAAGGCCTAACATCTAGGATCTACAGGGAACTCAAATGCGCTGAAAAGAAAAAAACAAACAGTCCCAAAAAAGTGGGCAAAATACATGAATAGACACTTCTCAAATGAAGATATATAGGCAGCCAATAGACATGTTTAAAAGTGCTCAGCCTCACTTATCATTAGAAAATGCAAATTAAACCACATTGAGATACCATCTAATCCCAGTAAGAATGGCCATCATTAATAAAACAAACAACAAAGATGCTGATGAGGATGCAGAGAAAAAGGAACACTACTACACTGCTGGTGGGAACACAGACTAGTGCAACCTCTTTGGAAGACAGTGTGGTGATTTCTGAAAGAACTGGAAATTGACCTTCCATATAACCCAGCAATTCCCCCCCTATTGGGACTATACCCAGAGGAACTCAAATCATTCTACAAAAAAGATGCCTGCACATGGATGTTTGCTGCAGCTCTATTCACAATAGCAAAAACATGAAACCAACCATGCTGCCCATCGAAGCTGGACTGGATAAAAAAATTGTGGTACATATCCTCAATGGAATATTATGCAGCCATAAAGAAGGACAGACATATGGACTTTGCAGCAATTTGGATGGATTTAGAGTTGATCATACACAGTGATTTATCATAGAAACAAAAAACAGAGTACCATAAGTTCTCACTCATAAGCGGACCTTGAACAATTACATTATAAGAAAGGGATTGGCAGTCATGGGAAACTGTCAGGGGTAGGGAGTGGGATTGGTATTTGAGAGAAACTGCTAGGGGAGGGAGGGGCGTACCTCATCAACAAGGGTACATGCATAATCAACGTTTGTATACCTAACCCTGAATTGTACCCCACATCTTTATAATTGAAAAAAAGAAGAAAAAGAAAGCATCCCATTATTTAAAAACTTACAAAAAATATACATTTAATAAAATAATCTCAAATATAAAAACTTAAAAAGCAGAATAAGAATGGAAAAAAAAATACTCCAAATAGGAAAAAAATCAAAGACAAAGAATAACAATTATAAAATGAATAAGAAATAACAAACAATAGGTATGGTTGTATGTTTATTGTCACAATAATAGACTTAAGGTAAAGTAAAATCAGAAGAAAAATTCATGAAAACTAAATGAAAGAGAAATTTAATTCAGACAAAGAAGAGATAAAGATGGTCCAATAAAAGGATAATTGATGAACTTGATGCAGAGAATTCAACAATTGAAACAGGAAATGTATTCATGGTATATTATGAGAGATTTTTCCTGAATTAAAAGGAAAAGTACATCTGTAGATTGAAAGGAATACTTTGTTCCAGGGAAAAGTGAAACATTAAGATGTCTGCTTATATGGATGCTAAACCAATAAGCCCTCATAATGACTAATTTTTATTTTGAACGTGCGTTTTCTTTTTTGCCATTTGATTGCTGACGCATTTAATTTGAAGAAAGTATAACAAAGCAAGACTCTCCAAAACATGTTTATAATGGATATTTGGGGTGAATCTGGCTTTTCCCAAAACATTAGAATTTAATCTAGTTAATTACTGTGAGGAAAATCAACAAGAACATGTTAAATTTTCAGCTAATATTTGATGTATAAATTTAGTGACTCTATTTTCTAGATCCAAATAAATAGATTGGTTGTTTTTTTCTGTTCTTGTTTTGGTCTTAATGCATTGTTAACAAACCTAAGCAATTATATTTATTAATATATGTAATATTATATATTTTGTATTAATATATGTATATTAATTTTATTTTTAATTGATGCATAATATTTCATATATTTATGGGGTAGATATATTTGTTACATGCATAGAATATGTAATGATCAAGTCAGGTTATTTGAGGTATTCATCTCCTGAGTATGTTATTAATATTTCAAGTCTTCTCACCTAGCCTCTTTGAAATATACAACATATTGTTGCTAACTATAGTCACCCTAATCTGCTATTGAACACTAGGACTTATTTCTTCTCTCCAGCTGTGTTTGTACCCATTTACCAACATCTCTTCATTTCCCCCTCCCACCTTCACACCTTTCCCAGCTTCTAGTTTCTATCATTCTATTCTCTATTCTATTCTCATTTCCATGGGATCAACACATATGAGTATGAATATTCAGTACTTGTCTTTTTGTTCCTGGGTAATTTCACTTAACATGATAAACTATAGTTGCTATATTGCTATATTGCTATGTTGCTGCAAGGGGCATGACTTCATTTTTTTCCTGTGGCCAAATAGTCATCTGTTGTGCATACATACCACATTTTCTTATTCTGTTTGCCCATTGATGGACACTTAGGCTGATTGCGTTTTTGAATGAACCTTTTTAGAAAGGAATTTTTTCAGAAATTTGTGAAACTGTGGCATTTAGAAATGCAAAGACAGGTAAATTGTTACAGATTCAGTCATTCAAAAGAATCTTTGCTTGATGCTTACTATGTACAAGAGTCTATCAGAATCTTCCACTAGGATCCTTATAGCCCAATATGGGAGGCAAATAGCAGAGACAGTTACAATGCTGTGTGATTAGGTGGCATCATGTGCTATGAGACCATAGTTCTTGAGGGCTAAGGTATGCTTTCTTCTAGAGCAGCCCAACCTTTTTGGCATTAGGGACCGATTTTGCGGAAGATAATTTTTTGGGGGGGTGTGGTTTGGGGGTGATTCAAGTGCATTGCACTTTTTGTGCATTTTATTTCTATTATTACATTGTAATATATAATGAAATATATAGCATCACCACCTCAGCTCCATCTCAGATCGTCAGGCATTAGATTATCATAAGGAGCATGCAACTTAGATCCCTCACATGCACAGTTCACAATAGGGTTCTTGCTCTTATGAGAATCTAATGCCAATGCTGATCTGACAGAAGATGGAGCTCAGGCAGTAATGTGAGTGATGGGGAGCAGCTGTAAAGGCAGATAGAGCTTCACTCACTCACCTGCTGCTCAACTCCTGCTGTGCAGCCTGGTTCCTAACAGGCCATGGACCAGTACTGGTCCATGACCTGGGGGTTGGGGAACCCCTGTTCTAAAGAAGCTGACTTCTAAGTAGAATCGTATGCAGAAGACTCTTTCTGTTATACCACATAGCCTCCTTTAAAAAATGGTTTTGAAAGAAAACCTATGAAGTTGAAGGTTAACCGAGGAATTGACTTTTTAAAACTTTCAGTGAATTTCTATATACAGTATACAAAAAATAAGAATTCAGCTTGTTTTACATATAAACTCTAATTTAGATTTCTCTGTAAGTAAGGCAAGTCTTCCTCTCCTCCATCCCAAGGAAGCATATGAAAATAATGCAGTTATGGAGAAATTTCCGAAGACAACCCAACTAATATTTGAGAGTGAATAGTTCTTTTCTTCGTGCTCCTACGGTATATAGTTAATTCTCCTTCTTCAGCACTTACAAATTGTATTTAATTATTTATGTACATGCCTTGACCCATTCGCCGATAGCTTCATCCTTCAAAGACTGAGTGAAATTTTGTAAATTTCAAGAAAAGGAAGGTAACTTGTTTAATTTTCTGTCTTCTCACTTAGTGGATAGCCTGGCACGTAATTAGCTCTCAATAAATCTTTGTTAAATTAACTATTGAAAGATAGAGTAAATATGTAACAGAATGTTAAAAACAAATTTCAGCTGAGGCAGATACCACAGTGTGTGTGAGCCACGGGACCCTGGAAGATTCTTTAAAGTTGATTATTCAAGAACCAGTTCTGTGACTCCTATACCCCATCACTTACTCTGAAAATATAAAAGAGTTGAGTGAGAGAGTAGATCTAACTACACTACTACCAACATCAGTGCAAAAGAATAGGCAACCCACTCCAGATTACTCCATGCTTGAACACTGATAGGGGAAAGTAGCCAGAGGAAGAGCAGCATAGCCTGTGTCAGGGGAACCATGGTCAGAAGAACCCACAGGAGAGCCCACAAGAGCCCCCCGGGAAGCCATGGTAAAGAGGGTAATTGTTTTTTAATTTTTAATTTTAAATATGTGAAGTACAATTCAGGGTTAGGCATACAAATATTCAGTATGCAGGTACCCCTGTTGATGAGGTGTGCCTCCCCGCCCCCCGGCTGTTTTCCACTACTACCAATCCCTTTCTTATAGTATTATGATAGTTGTTCAAGGTCTGCTTATGAGTGAGAACATGTGATACTCAGTTCTTTGTTTCTGAGATAGATCACTCAGTATTATAGCCTTTAAGTCCATCCAAGTTGCTGTAACATTCATAATTTTGTAAGAGGGTAAATTTTTGACACATGGCAGCCCTAGAGAGTCCAGAGTTAACCCAAGGACGACTTGCTTGATAGTAAAAAAACAAAACAAAACAAAAACTATTCCATTCTGTTCCCTTTCCTTTCCTTCCTCTCACCAGCTGGTAAAACCTGCTGTTAGAGAATCAGGAGGAGGTGAACAGTGAAAACCAGGAGAAGCCAACCACATCATCCCATTCTCCCAAATCAAACACTGTTGTCAATACAAGCCTTAGGCCGTCAGGAGATTGTCCTACATTTCAATAAACATAAAAATGTTGGTAACTACCTCTGTCTGAACTGGTTACATGTCTTTGATACATTAAAGTGACTGTACAATTATTTTATATGCAAGGTGAAAAGAAAATCATGAGTGATTTCTGGTGAGTTTTTATCCGGTGGCAGGGGAAATGCTTCCCGCATTGAAATGGAACACTAAAAAAGCTGCATTTTCATTATATCTCTAGTTGTTTGTGTTCATTGTGATATAATGATTGTCCCTTATTCTTAGTAAATTTTCTGTTTTTCCACTTTGGGGAAAATCTGATCCTGTTTCCAATGAAAAGGAAAATTATAACCTGTGTTCAGTTGTGTTGCTTTGAGCATGTAGAAAACCCAATGGGAGATATCTGAGGTACTAAGAATGGGAAGAGGAGGTCAGCTTTCCTTCAGGCAGGACAGGGGAAGGAGGTAGAGACTGCTTAAGCACCTCCTATGGCCCTCTGAGCCCTGGGCAGACTGTGCAGTAAACTTTCCATTTCAGGTTTGAAGCATAGCCTCAACAACACTTTTGAAATTAAGATGAAAGACTGGGGGGCAAAATTCTGGGTACTCTTATTTTTTCTTGGGTTATTCTTTTGCAATTTTCATTTAATTTGTAGATAAACTTCCTGCTCCAAAATTGAAATAGCAAAATGTAGAAAAAGCAAGTATGTACTGAGTCAGTGGTAAGATAGAGCATGTGTTGCTCTGGGAATGCCAGCAGGCTCACGCTCTATCTGCTCCATTAAGTGCTGCATATTATTTTGGTGATTTTATCTCATGCCAGCTTTTGGCCTTTATCTTTTGGAATTAGACATGTGATTATGGCAGCATCAAGACTAGATGTTTTTCATGGGAGAAGATTCTCAGAAGCTGAGTTCACAAGACTGATATATAAAACCAAAATGACAACATAATAACTCAATTATTAAGTGGGAAGAGGAAAAAAAAATCTCATGAAGGATGGAACACTTGTGGTGGCATCAGTGCTGTCTTCTTCCTGTGGTCAAGCAACTTGGGTAGTAAAACAAGTCAAAGTTGCTCTGTATGAAAACCTCCGCATGAAGGCCGACTGTGGGCTCCTGCAACCCAGCAATGCCTCAAAAGGGAGGTGGTTGTAAGGATATCCCTTTGTGTCCATTTGTTAGCTGCACAATTGTTTTATACAATTTTCTGTATACCTAATAGATCACACAAAAACAGCAGTTAAAAAAAGAGAGACTATGGTACCTCAAATTGTAAAAGACACTGCTTACACATGAAAAAACAGTGAGAAAATATATGACCATAGTAACACCAATTATCTCTACTGGTATAACTATTACCCTCTTTATAGTTTTCAGCAGAGTATGGAAAATTATTTTGCATGTGTTTTGTTACCATGTTGCTATATGTTGAGTCCATTTGTTTCTATTTGTAAAATTCTATTTAAAAAGGGGAAATGAGTTGAAACATTTTAAGCAAAGGAAGGTAATTTTATGAGCATTTATGTATGCCTTTAAACTTTACAAAAAAAAAAAATCCCCAAATGTTTAAAAGATTCATTGAAAGTATAAAGAAAGAAAAAGAATTTATGAAAGCTTTAGGCTATTCCTCATTGCACATGAACAGTATGCTAATTTTAGTTCTGTGCTAACCCAAATCATTTTTTCACATCATCAGATTTTTTAAAAAAGGCAAACACTAAGTCTCAAGTCATGAAAACTATAATGAAATTAAATAAAATAATGGGATGGAATGTAGTAGTCTAACCTCCATTAAAATGCCAAAGCTTTTATTTTCAGCTGTTGCAAATTTCCTTAATATCTCAGTGCTATGGGCAGAAATGGAATTCACAAATGAATACCAATCAAGCTTTCTGACTGGCAGCCAACTTCTTTGCCTGGTGTGTTTTCCATTTCTCCCTGGCTTATATGAACATTGATTGAATTTATGTACACTTCTTCCTTCAAATAGCACAGCTCCAAGCCTGCAGCTCTAAAATGGGGAAGCATAAACAAAAGCTCAGAAATAGTTTCTGCCAAGTAGTCTTTGTATTGAGTTGTACTCCTGTCTCCTAGTTAACCTGTTACCTGAAGGTTGAAATGTCAGGGCACTGCTTTTTATTTTATTTTATTAAGATGTGGGGTACAATTCAGGATCAGGTACATAAGTGGTCATCATACAGGTGAAGTTTAGGTCTCCCATTGGACCTCACTTTGCCTGGTTTAGAATCAGCTACCCTTGGTGATGTTATGTGCTGCCTTCCTCCCTCCCTCCCATGGCAGTGTCCTGCTACTGCTAATCCCTTTCTTGTAATACTATGACAAATGTTCAGAAGCCACTTATGAGTGAGAACATGTGGTACTCAATTCTTTGTTTTTGTGATAGATTACTGGGTATGATAGACTCTAAATCCATCCAAGTTGCTGCAAAGTCCATAATTTTGTCCTTTTTGTGGCTGCATAATTTTCCATCATGTATACGTACCACACTTTTTTTTTTTCATCCGGTCCATTTTTGATGGGCAGCACTGTTGGTTCCTTGTTTTTGCTATTGTGAATGGTGTAGCAATAAACATGCATGAGCAAGTATCTTTTTTGCTGAATGATTTGAGTTTCTCTGGGTAAATTCCCAAAAGGAGGATTCCTGGGCCATATGAAAGGTTGATTTTTAGATCTTTTAGGAATCACCACACTGTTTTTCACAGAGGCTGTACTAGTTTGCACTCCCATCAACATGTAGAAGCATTCCCTTTTCTCCGCATCCTTTCCAGCATCTGTTGTTTTTGAGTCATCGATGATGGCCATCCTGACTGGAGTTAGGTGTTATCTCAATGTGGTTTTGATTTGCCTTTCTTTGATGATTAGTGAGGCTGAGCATTTTTTAATGTATCTGTTGGCTGCTCATATGTCTTCTTTTGAGAACTGTCTATTCATATCATTTGTGTTGGGGTACCTCTGATCCCTGTAAGGACCCTGCTTCTCTTCATCTCAGGTTAGGTGGAAGGCAGACCCCTACCTGCTGTGACTACCCTGGACTGAGACAAGAAGTAGGACCTGCTGTTCCACAAGGAGTCTAGCTGTTTGGAGAACTTCTCTCCTCCTGAACTCAGTTTTCTCTACAGTAACCTTGGTTCTGTACAACTGGAGCGGGACTTGTCCAGAGCAAAGAAAGGGGTGGGAGGTACAAAGTATGTAAGAATGATAGAGAGAAGAAGAGACAATAAAAGAAAAGGGGGAGGTTGATGAGTGATTTATCTCACCTTCAGCTCCCTTTCTTTAAACAATGCTTCTTCCAATTATTTTAATTTTGGAGGCTTGAAAACCACCTTACATGAACCAAATATGTAAATGCTAGCCACATATATAAATTGCACTTTTGAAAAACAGATTTTAAAAATCTTCCAACAAAAATAGCCTACTACATTTAATAACAAACATGATGGCATTATATAGTATGGTAATTTGAATAAATGATAAACAATTCATAAAAGTTACTATAATTTCTCTTCTATGAGAGCAAAGCATTTTTTATCCTACAAAAAGGGGTCCCCCCAAACCCAGAATTTGTTTATAAAAAAATTGTATGTTTATTCTTCCATGTTTAAGCTTCAGTCACCTTAAAAGTGCTCCCTGATTGATGCAAGGCACCTACTGAGATGCTTTTTCCACTGCTCAAAACAGTTTTTTTTTTTTTTTTTTTGAAAGCAGGATTTATTAAGAGGACAGAAGCTCTCACAGTGGGAGGAAACCCAAAGGGGTTGTCCAGTATCTTTTTCATAGAGT
>CAUYQG010015664.1:0-23682 GCA_963574415.1 Tarsius wallacei
TAAATACACAAGTAAGTATATAACTCAAATTGTAGGCTGGGCGCAGTGGCTCATGCATGCAATTCTAACACTTTGGGAGGCTGAGGTGGGAGGATTGCTTGAGCCCAGGAGTTCAAGACCAGACTAGGCAACATAGTGAGACCTTGTCTCTAAAAAAATAAAAAAATTATCCGGGCGTGGTGGCAATTGCTTGCAGTCTCAGCTACTCGAGGCGTTGAGGTGGAAGGATCGCCTGAGCCCAGGAGGTCGAGGCTGTGGTGAGCCAAGATCATGCCACTGCACTCCAGCCTGGGCGACAGAGTGAGTCTCTCACTCAGTAAATAAATATAAAAATAAAAACTCAAATTGTGATGTAAGTTTTGTAGGAAAAGCATAGTATTGGAACACAGGTGGCTTATATGTGATGGCAAGACCCCTCAAAGTGACATTTGAGTTGAGATTGGTATATAAAGGCAGGTAACCATGTATTGGAACACAGGTGGCTTATATTTGATGGCAAGACCCCTTAAAGTGACATTTGAGTTGAGACTGGTGTATAAAGGCAGATAGCCATGACAAGGGTGGGGGAGGCCTGGAAGCAGGTTGAAGCTCGGTGTGTCAGGGGACAGAAAGGAGGACTGGTAGAGCAGAATACCCTTGGGAACATAGATCTGGCCTTCTAGAACAGGTTGAGAATTCTGAATTTGATGCTTAGTTCAGTGGGAAACTCGTGGAGTGTTTCAAGCAGGGAATGACATAATCTGCTTTACATTTTATAAGATCATCCCAGTGGCTGCATGGAGAGTGGATCTGGAAGGTGCTAATGAAAAATACATTGCAGTAGACCAGGTGAGAAGTAAGAGCGATTTGCACCTGGGAGCTTCAGCTGGGGAGGAGGAGCAGGAAGACAGGTGTCTTTCTGAGGTAGAAATGGAAGGATCGATGATGGCCCAGATTTGGGGATGAAGAAGAGAAGGAAATGGTAAGAATGGCTCCCCAATTCTGAGTTTGAATCAAAGAAAACTCACACGCCTTGCCCTGTTCTAACCAGTTCTTGCAATGACTTTCGGAAGAAGGTAGCCAGGGAGGTTTTGTTCTTGGTTAACAGAGAAGAAAATTAGAAACTGGGAGATTAAGCGCTTCAACCGGCATCTCCTGGCTGGTTGGCAAAAGCCAAGACTAGATCCCTCCTCTGGTCCAGCCGTGGAGCGCTGCGGGACTTCAGAGCGGGGAGGAGGAGGCGGTGTATCTTGTGACTTGGCTTTCTCCCACGGGGGGAGGACGGATGGGACAGGAGGAGCCCGCGGCCTGTCGCCTCCAGGCTGGCCACCTTCTGCATTGCTCCATCATGCCTCTATCCTGTGCCTCACCACCAGCTCCGGGCTTACTTTTACTTAATGACTCTCATCTTCCAGAAAGTTCCTCCCCAGAATCCACAATGGGCGACATTACGAACTCCTCATGTCTGGTGATAACTTTTTATGAGGTTTTTATTCTTTTACAATATATTAAAGCCATATTTTTTGCCAGGTTTTTACTTCAGTTTATTTCTTGTCCTTGAATCACTCTTCTCCTTCTCTCTCCCCCTGCCCCCTCCGATTCCTTCCCCCATTCTCTTTTACCTGAGCAGGCTTTGCACTGGAGATGTTTAATTCTCCTTTAATCCAAATTCCCTGAGGTACATGAAAGCAGCTTTACGATCCCATAAATCCAAGAAGATAAAGTGCATTTTTATTAGTTGTGTTGGCATCAAAGGGAAAAAAATGGAATCTAATGTGAAATAGTCAATAATGAATTTGCTTAATAGCTCTTCTCATCACCTTAACGGGACGCAGGGAGGCTAGTGGCCTCTGGGGTAGGGCGTGGGGACTGGCAGCTTTTCTCAGGAGATGAGGTAAGGGTACCACCCTGGCCGATTGCTGTTGTTTTTTTTTACTCTAGCAGAAAGAGATTTTTTTTCCAAACGGAGTGAAAAGGCTTGGAGGCAGCATGGGAGGAGGAGAAGCAGGCTGGGTAAGAGTCAAAGCCCTTGCCCTGGGGCTGCCGGGGGCCTGTCCCTGTGAATGGTCTGGCCCCTGAGATCTGCTTTGGAGACAGACGGACAGAAGACAGAGTCAGGGATTGTGATGCCCCTAAGAAGGGGTGCTGCTTCAGAGAGCAGGTCAGCTCTGCAGGTAGCCAGCGTCCCTGTGAAGTGGGGCCACGTGTGCTTCGTGAGAGGGGGCTCCCTTCCCCACCCACCACTGAGAGGGGATCTCTTCCCATCCGCCACTCAGACGTTAAGGGCAGGTCTGAGGGCATCGGTTATATCTTCGGCTCAGAGCCCTGCCAAGGTTCAGCCAAGGCTTGCGTTCCTCACCTCAGATCCTGCCGGTCATTCAACTGCGACGGGGTGAGCCTGGAGCAGCTTAGGGTTTGCAGCGACTCCTCATCTAGCTCCTCCCTCCTCCCTCCTCCCTCCTTCCCTTCTCTCCTCATCCCTTCCTCTTCTTCCCTCTTCTCTCCTTCCTTCTTCCTTCCCTCTCTCTTTCCTTGCAACTCTTCAATCTGGTTAGAGAAAGCCTTTATGCCTAGACCCTGAGCTTACATCTGCAGGGTGGCAGGCGGTCAAGTCAACCCCTGAGAACACTGCAGCTTCCTGCAGGTCTTTGCTTATAGTTTTCAGAACCTTTTGGAGTTGAAATTGAGAGCTCTTTTGTCCCCTCTTTCAAAAAATAAAAAAAAGAGGAAAGGGGCATTTGGGAGGCCGAGAAGGGAGATGGGTTTATGCAGCACGGCCACTAGATGGCAATAGTCAAACGTGCAAAAAAGTCAGCAGCCCAAAATCCCACCGGACTCCTCTCCCAGGGTTTCTGGTCATGGAAGGAGGGGCGAGGGGTAGGGTGTGGAAAGGAGAGGCAGGGACCAAACGTGTAGGTAGGACCTGAGGGAGGTGTTTGGAAAATAGGGTGGGTCTGCGGTAGCTCCCAGAGGACCCGGCCTCCAGGGCCCCAGGTCCTCTGAAGAGGTCCTGGTTCGGCGAGACCTGAGTGTTGGTCTGGGTGTTTACACACCTGGTTACTGCTGTGTTAGGTGTGACCCTTGGGATGTTTGGTCTTTAAGTGTAAAGAACAAATGGTTTTTGTTTCACAAGGAGGCTTTGAGGAGTGGGTGTCGTTTCTTCTGCTGTCAGGGGTGTTCTGAAGTCATTAAGGGCAGGGAATGGTGCTGAGATTTGCATAAGGTTTAGCTTAGACTGTCTATCAAGAATGCTGCCCGTCTGCATGGAAGGACCCAGAACCTGGACCAGCCTGTCAGTCAACCCACCCACAAATACACACGGGGGAAATAGTAGGTGCCAGTCAATATTTGTTGAGTTGGGCTTAATTAAATAGTCTCTGCACTTTAGAATTGAGAGAGAGAGACAGAGACAGAGGCAGAGAGAGAGAGAGAGAGAGAGAGAGAGAGAGAGAGAGAGAGGAGAGAGGAGAGAGGTAATTGGAGAATAATTTAGTACAAGACTGGCTTCCTATCAGTGGAATTGGGCTTCAGAAAAAATAATGATCACATTGGGTTAATGAAATTTGAGCTAAATCTTGAAGGGTTTAAATAAGAAGTTACAGAATGACTGGTGAAGACAGGTCTTAGTACAATGAGGACATTTTACCTGCAGAAATGGAAGGTTCACGTTACAGTTAGCAAGATAAGGTGGACCTAGGTTGGAGTTAGCTCTTAAAAGTCAGGCTGGGGTGTTGGTCCTTCATATCAAAGCAGTGGGGAGCTATTGCAGGTTCTTGAGCAGGAGAGTGCCTGGCTGGAAGTGGTGGTTGAGATAACTTGCAACCATGGCTTTTGACTGAGAGTGACTGCGGGTAAGGATGGGGGGGTGCTTCTTTTCTGGGGCTCTTGCAGGGGTCAGCGTAGTGCTTGGCCTTGGTAAGAGTTTAATGAAGGCTGAATTGAGAGGACATACAGCAGGAGTCCCAAGCTTGCAGAGGCCATTGATAGAGCCCCTCAGGGGAGGTCAGCCTCCCTGGTGAGTGAGTGAAGCCAAGTCAGGGCTGCCGGTGGCGGGCTGGCAAGCGCCGCCCACGCTGACACCAGTTTTCCAAGGGCTGCTTTGTTCACCGGCTCAGCAGAGCATGTGAGATGTGATCACAAGCTTGGAATAACACAGACAGTCTCTGCTCTCTGCCACTTCCTATTTTGCAGATCCACTTATTTGACAATGCCTAAGAAACAGCTATACCTTCTTCTCTTCCCCTCCTCGCCTGCTTGTGGGTACCTCTGCAGCCTGAGGAAATGTCTGGGTAGAAGGTGCAGTGCCAGCAGTCCCCCTACCCAGACCGAGGTGTCACTGGGGTTGCAGAAGGGGCGTGCAGGCAGCTTGAGCCCAACACTGGCATGCTGGAAATGTCTAGACACTCTCTGGCTTTCTGCTGTGGTCAGAGGCAGGTCTGATGGAACAAACATGCTGTTTTCATGGAATGGTTTTCTCTTTTCAAGGGGCCCTTCCATTTGCTTTCATGGCTGATTCTGTGACACTCTAAGGTTGATATCATTTCATCAACTTGCAGTTGAGTAAACTGAGGCATGGTGTTGGTAGGTGATCTGTAGGAGATGACCGTATTTCTGCACTGGGGATCTGGGGGCCAAACCTTGTGCCATCCCGTGAGACCCTGTGACGTGGGCCCAGGCTGTGTGAGCTAGGGATGCAGGAGGATCCCTGTTGCATTGGCAACATCCAGATCTCGAGGTGGCAAGGCCAGCTAGGGTAAAGACAATACCCCCGAGTTCTGTAGCACCGTAAAGCATGCATACCTGAACTGGACTTCCTGGAAACCGAGGGCTGGACTCATGAGAAGAGAAAACTATCTCGTGTGTCTCTGGAAGGCAGATCGGTGGAGAGATGGGATCCAATGTCGAGGGAGAGTGAGTGTCAGGAGTGCTTTTGCAGGTATCTGGCAACAGAATGAGCCAGCTGTCAGCCAAGGAACACTCCTTGAGCAACTGCTTACCACAGGTGATGAGGAAGACAGGATTCCTGGCCCCGGTGGGGATAGCGTCAATGAAACCAACAGTTACAACGTCGTTGCATGCTGCTTATGACAAAAGCAGTGCATACAATGGGGTGGGGATCTGAAAGCATGAGTGGTGATGTCTTCTCCGGGGTGGTGGGACTTTGGGAACACGTGACAGAGGTCATGTCATTGACATGGGTCAGGGATGGGGCAAGGAATGGGGCATCCTGAACTTGCCACCATGGCTGCCGCCTCCTGCCGGCAGAAATGAGCATTTGTGTTACAATACAATAATCATGGGCTTGGGGAACCTGTTTTCTGTGATGTCCTCTTACTCATTATCCCCTAGAACTTCATAAAACCCAGAGCAAGGGCCACTGATCTTAGCACTGTCTCTCAGGCGCTCTTTCTCCTGGTCCCAGGTCTCAATGTGCCCGTCATCAGGACCACTGGAGACCTCGATCATGGCAGGTATTTATAATTGTTGTTTTAAATCATCTTTACAGACCTCAGGGACCATTTTGAAGGTGAGTGTTAGAAGTTTGGCCGGATTGGCTGCCCAGGTATGGCAAATGTTAATGAACTCGCCTTTCACACACGAGAAGACACTGCATCTTTGTCTCTTGGTAGTGGGTGGAGAGTAGGTGCTTTCCAGAGGCAGTGGGGTACCCTCTGAGGGTGGTAACATCAGTGTGTTCTGCAAAAAGCAAAAAACAAAAAAGAAAAAAAAAAAAGCCCCAAAACCACTCAGTAATAATTATATTAGTAGAAACCACATTGGCTACTATCTCCTAAGGAAATGGACAACGGACAAGCAATTGGGGATTTATCTGCGATTGGGGTGGTTTTGCATTGGAGCTGGTGATGCTGGTGGGGGTAGCCTTCCTGGCTTTGAGTCTGATGAACAGAGGGCAGGGTAGGAAGAGGAAGAGTTAGAAGGACAAGGAGAAAGCTTCAGGCACACTGCTGACTCTGGCATAAGAAACAAGCGTGTGAAAGCAGCTTGTGGGCCTGGTCTTTGTTCTGCATGTCAGGAGGAAGCTTCTAGATGTCTCCAGGTGACTGTGACTACCTACACACGGCATTGGGTCATTTAACACATCATAGACCTTTTCTGGGCACGCATTGTCACTTAGTCAGCGGGTGCAGAACATTCTATGACATAGATAGCATTGAACTTGATTCAGATTCAAAGCTAACCTGCATGGATTGAGTACCTACTATGTTTCGGGCACTAGGACAGGTAATTTTGTACACAGTATTGTATTTAATCTTTATGGTGTGAGGCATTATCTCACTTTTTGAGTTGAGATGCCCAGGGGTGTTTGCCTAAGGATTCATAACAGATTAATAAAAGTGGTGCATTTTTTCTTCTTTTTTTTCTAGCTATTTCTGAGGTCCTTTCAGTTATAATATTCTATTACCGGGACCATTGAGAAAAATATTGGAATTAATTATAACTGGGAGTAGGAGCTAGGATGCTTCTAACATGACAATGTCTCATTTCTGTTACTAATAATTTTTCCTCTTAGGTGCTCTTATATCTTATATCTGGATAACAGACTGCTAATGTTTTCTTTTTTTTTCATAGCCCAGGAAGTAAAAGCCAAGGAAAAGGTGAAATTAGAAACAATACAGAGTCTGGCTGGGCATGGTGGGTTACGTCTGTAATCCCAGCACTTTGGGAGGCCAATATGGAAGGATCATTTGAGTCTAAGTGTTTGAGACCAGCCTGAGCAATATAGTTACACCTCGTCTCTACCAAAAATTAAAAACAATTAGCTGGGTATGGTGATGCATGGCTGTAGTCTCAGGTACTCAGGAAGCTGAACCCCTGAGCCCAGGTGCTTGAGGCTGTGGTTAGCTGTGAGTGTGCCATTGCACTCCAGGTTGGGTGATAGAGTGAGATTCCAACTCAAAAAAAAAGAGTCTGTATAATAAGGGATAGGCTACAGAGGAGAGCAGACAGGAAGGGTGCAGATAACTTAAGAACAAGATATTCCTATCTAGGAGCAGAGCTGCTGGATGAAGCCTCAAAGTGCTACTTGCCGACTGGGAAGATGGAACTCAAAAAGTGAGATGATTTGCATGGTATGTCTGACACTCTCTGCAGTGCACCCATCCCATTTCCTCTTCCTTTTGGGTTAACAACTAGACTGCATTTCCCAGCCCCTCTGAAGTTAGAGGTGGTCAGACAACCTAGAGTTGGCCCATGAGTCGTGGGTATGCAGCTTCTAGGCCTGGCTAGCAAGAACATCTCATCACAACCTTCTCCATGTTTCTTCTTCCACCACAGTGACCCTAGAAGCCTCGTGCTCTGAAGATGGTGCAGCCACAGATGGTAGGATCTTGTCCCTGCACTACCACTGTAAGAAATAAAATCTCATCAAGTGAAGTCCCTGGGATTTGAGGGTTTATCCACGATGACAACTAGCATGACCTCAGCTAAGACATTCAGGTTCCTTATATAGAAAAACAGAGGCTGGTAGCCAGGAAGATTTCTGGGATGCCTTCAGAATTTATCAGCTTCTGGTTCTATGACACCTTGAAAGGGAGCAGCAGACCCCAGGAGTTAGCACTAAGCTGGAGTCATAGGACTTTATGAACTTCTCTGTGCTCCAGTCTTTGGGGAGCTTGTATTTGAGACTGGCTGGGCTAGATCTTTACTTTCCTTAAACAGGTGACACAAGGCAGGACCTTTTTCCTCTCTGTGAATTGTGTATAATGACAAGGGCTTCTTCCTGCCTTCCTGAGTACTGCTGAAGAGGAAATAAAATAATGGTTGGCAAAGCTTGCTTTTGAACATGCCTAAATGCCATATAAAGGATTATCATTAATTATAATGCTTGGGGTTCAGGAAATCAACAAAAGATTCAGAAACTCACAAGTGATATTTTAAGTGTGGCATCTACTTTTAGTGACCCCAGCCAGCCAAGTTACACAATATTAGTCCAAGTGGTGGTATAATTACTTTTTATGTAAATTTAATAGGTGGAGACTGAAACTTTCATAGACAGACATATTAGAGAGTGATTGCTCTCAAGTAGGGAATCCGTAGCTATGAGTTTTGCTGGCCTTATCTTGCTTTATACTAAGAGAGAAAGGGATGGAATTGCATAGTAAATTATCAATTAAAGATCAATTCAAAATAATGATAACATGAATGTGCCACTGAACTCTCATGCTGAGATTGAGGGAGGATGAAGTAAGACTTAATAATAAAATGCAACTGAAACGTGATTTTTACAAAACGAGTGCACAAAATAAAATATAGTTTCTTGAGATGAGTTTCAGAAGTGATTCTGTCACTCTCTCTTTTTTAAAGAGTTGTGGGGTACAAGTGAGGATTTCCTACATAAGTAGATTGCATGCAGGTGCAGCTTGGGCTTCTAGCTGGCCCTCTTTCCTCCTGACAGGGGACCAGGTACCCAGTGTGATGCTACACCCCCACCCCCGCACCTTCCTTCCCTCCCTTGGCAGTGACCAGTGTCTGCTGGTCCCACCATTTTGCCCGTGTGACCAATGATCAGGGCCTGAAAAGCAACTCTCTCAACACAGTCTCATCACCTTCCATGTGCTGGGAATCCACAATGGACCACACACCCAAAGTTCCTGCTCTAGGTAGGAAGATGGACAATGCACATCTGGGGAATGCAGTGTCCGCTATCCATAGCTGATAGTCATTGCATCTTGTATGTTTCTTTCTAAGTGTTTTACAGGTATTAACTCATGAAAGCCATGTTAGGCTAAGTGCTCTGACTCTGATGTCCATTTTACAGATGGGAAAATGGTGTGCAGAGAAGTTAATTGCAAATCTGGGGAGCCTGAGCTTTTTTTTTTTTTTTGAGTTGGAGTCTCACTCCATCGCTTAGGCTGGAGTGCAGTGGCACACTCACGGTCACCCCAGCGTCTACCTGTCTACCTGATGGGCTCTAGTGATCCTTCTGCCTCAGCCTTCCAAGTAACCAGAACTATAGGCACACACTACTACATCTGGTTAATTTTTTAATTTGTTGTAAAGATGAGGTCTCGCCAAGCTACCCAGGCTGGTCTAAAACCCACAGGCTCAGGCAATCCGCTCACCTTGGCCTCCCAAAGTGCTGGGATTAGAGACTTGAGCCACTGAACCCGGCGAGTCTGCTCTTAACCGTTGATTCGTACTGTTTCTTATTAGTGCTATGGACTAGAAAGAACGGAGGTAAGGGAATAAAATAGAGAGGAGGTGGTTAATTTGGTAGAATGATTAAGAAGAGATGGCATTTGAGCAAACCTGAGTGGAATGAGGAAGCCGGTCTGAGGATACTAAGGGAATGGTGTCCTCAGTAGAGGAAACAGCAGGTACAAAGGACCTGAGATGGACAAAAGGTGGTGGGTTTGAAGAGTATCAAGAGGGCTGGTTTGAACAGAGTGGATGAGCAAAGAGGCAAGTGATAGAGACAAGTTGGGGAGATGCCACAGGCAAATCTTGTAGGCCCTTGGTGTCCGTAGGGGTTTTGACTTTTGTCCGAAGAATAACGAAAAACTATTGCAGGTATTTGAGCAAGGGTAAAAATGAGATTAAGTTAGATTGTTTAAAACAATGGACTATGTTGATCTTAGCTTGTGCCAGAAGTGAGGGATGACAGGAACAGAAGCAGGTGGGACCAGAATGGAGACTACTGCCACAGTCCAGGCAAGAGAGATTCTGGGATTAGATCAGAGTGGTAATGGTGCAAGAGCTGGAGTTTGGAAGGATTGGATGTTGGGTGACGGGTCCCTCGCCAGGTTCTTTAAGAATGTTTGCCTGTTGCTTAAACTCTGAAGACTGGGCAGTGAGCCAAGACCATGGTGGCTAGCCAAGGAGCAGGTATCCTTGAGAATCCAAACATCCTGGGGCATATCTGCGAACATACCAAGAAAAATCATCTCATTGCATACAGTAGGCAAAGAACCAGGAAGTAGCTTAAAAACCACGGTGTGGATCTCTGGAGCTGTTCTACTGCTGCCCAGGAGTTCCCTGTATATCAGTCATGGTAAACTCCTCTACTCATCAAGCTGGACTTGTCTGAGTCATACTTTGGTCTCACGATTCCTTCCCAGTTTGGGGAAATGTTCTCCTATACATTCCTGAGCTTTTCCTGTACAAGATGTGGGTATGAGAAGAGAGGAGACACCAAGCCCGTTGACCTGAGTCACAGGGCATGCAGTGGTGGTGGTGCCATTTGCAGAAATGAAAAAGACTGGGAGCGAGCAGACTTGAGCGTGCTGGGAGAGGTCATGAAGAGTGCTGGGTTTTTTGGACATGCGAGTGGAGATGCTGAGTAAGAAATGAGATACTCAAGCCTGGAGTTCAGAGAAGTAGGGGCTAGACATATTCATTTTGGGATCCCACCCACAGATGAAGGATGAAGAAGACCAGAGAAAAAGACCAGAGAAGAGGTGTATGCTTTAGGCTGTCAACATATAGATCTTAAAAAGAGGAGTAAGAGCTGGGTGTGGTGGCTCACACATGGTAATCCCAGCACATTGGGAGGCCGAGGTGGGAGGATTGCCTGAGCCCATGAGTTCAAGACCAGCCTGGGCAACCTGATGGGACCTCATCTCTACGATAAACAAATAAAAATAAATAAAAAGTTAGCTGGGCGTGGCATGTGCCTGTAGTTCCAGCTACTTAGAAGGCTGAGGAAGAAGGATCACCTGAACCCAGAAGGTCAAGGCTGTGGTGGCCCTGAGCGGCCACTGCCCTCCAGCTTGGGTGACAAGAGTGAGATTCTAACTCAAAAAAGGGAGAAAATACAGCAAAGGAGACTGACAGAGGAACAAAGAAAGTGGGAGGAAAAAGCAGGTTTCCATACACCAAGGAACGAAAGGAGTGAAAGTGTTTTAGGTAGGAAATCAACGAATTGAGTGCTGTCTATAGTTTCAATAAGGAAGGAGATAATAGCTGATCACTGGATCTGGAGACATGGAAGTGGTTTGACATGCGAAGCTTTATCATAAAGTGATAGGGAAAAAGCCTGTTTGGAAAGTCAGCATCTGCTTGGCAGGGCAGTATCAACCAACTACCAACTCTCCAACACTTGCAGAGTAGCAAGGTTCTATTGCTGTTGTGTTGTTTGTGTTACCTGTTGGTGGCTGCGAGTCAGCTACAGTTCTGTTCCTTGTAACTACGATTCGTTTCAAAACCCAGGCTGAAGGAGAAACTGTAAGTTGGGGTTGCAGTTATTGTGGCCAAAGGGAAGCGCAAGATTGCTGGTGGAAACCTGACATGCCAAGTAAAGCTTCTACTCAAACACGGTCCATGCCACGCCTGCTCAGATTCTGTTGGGTAACACCAGCCACAGGACTGAGCCTGGTGATGGGGTGGGAGGTCTACTCCTCCTGCAGGGAGGCACAACAAGGGACACAACAGGGAGAAGGGGTCAATAATTGAAACTATCATCCAACCTTCTGCAAAGACAGTTCGAGAGAAATTGAAGGTGAATTAGCAAATATAAGAATTACAGAAAACTCCAGGAATTTTGCTTTCAAAGCAGCAAGGGAATAGGGCAGTAGCTGGAGAGGGAACTGGGGTCAAGTGAGAGATTTTTTTTTTTTTTGGTTAAATTTTATTTCAGTGTGTTTTGTGTGACACACTGATCTAGAGAGAAAGAAAGAAATGGAAGTAGGAGAAGATAGGATAGCTCCACAAATAAAGTTTTGTACATGAAAGGCAACAACAGCGTCTGGACAAGTGGAAGGGTTGACCTTCACTAGGAACAGTCACAGGCTGTCATCTGTGACAGAAGAAAAGGCAAAGCTGGTTGGCACAGAGGCTGAGACCTGGGGTTATAGGAGCAGAAAGAATTTCTCTGATTACTTCTATTACCCAAGAGTGAAGAAGTGAAAGGGCAATTAGCCGGGCGTGGTAGCGCGCGCCTGTAGTTCCAGCTACTTGGAAGGCTGAGGCGGAAGGATCGCCGGAGCCCAGCAGGTCGAGGCTGCGGTGGCCGGGAGCGGCCACTGCACTCCAGTCTGGGCGACGGAGTGAGACTCCGACTCCCCAAAAAAAAAAAAAAAAAAAATTTACTGTCTTGAAAATAAGCTGTAGTTAGTGGAAGAGATTATTTTTGCCATGCTAGTAAGGGACATGCCATGCAATTTGCATATAGCATATCATAAGTGATATAATTGTATGACACAAATATCAAATAACACCTTCCTTCAAACCACCCCACTTCTGTGGATTGTCAGGTTGAATTAATAAGCATATAGATTTCATACAGATATTTAAAAATTTTTGAGTATTAATATCATTCATTTTATTTTTAAATAAGTTCTTCTTTATGTGTATTATATTAATATTATATTAAATTTTAAGAACTTATATGCTCCACATGGATTAGTTTTTATAATATACTTTTTTCTAAAATTTTTTAACATTTATTTTTCAACTTTTAGAAATCCTATTTTAATTGGCAGTGTTAGTGTTTCCCTGGTAGTGATTTTTTAAAAATATAAATCTACACATCATTAGAACAATAACAAATATGACTTCAAGTTATGTAGCTCTTAAGATCATTCAACAAATAATTTCATTTGTTTACAGAAAAAATCTACAAGTTATTTATTGTATTGTATTTACACAGAGACAACAAAAAGAACCTATTGGATATTCAAGTTGCCATAACAAGTAAGCATTCCACACTAAGTTAACATTGTATATGATACAAGCCTGCCATCTACTGACTACATAGGAAATCGAACCCTTCTCAGTGACAAAAAATAGATGAATCATTTTGTAATTACTATTTAAATTTTGTGTAATTACTATTTAAATATAAATGTAATTACTATTAAACTGTAAGTAACCTTCTATATTTAAACACATTTTTTTCATAAGGGTAATGATAAAAACACCTTAACTCAATGATCTAAGAAGGTAGATTAGAAGGTAGATTAGAATCATTCTTCAGAAAATGTGATCCCTAAAGAAAATACTTTGAAGTTTGTTACCTAAACTAATCTGCAGTGGAAAAAACTAGTAATAGAGATTATAACACTTTAAGTTTATATAAATCGACTGCTCTGATAAAAAACCTAGATAACAAAATAATGCATACTGGACAAAGCATATGTAATTACTAGATTTTATAATAATAAGTCTTTGTTTTTTTGAATGAGGATAACATTTAATGAAAAATCACAGAATCATGTGCATGGTGTGGCTCTGTTTGTATAAAATATTTTTGATATTATTTTAAAAATTAAAATAGCCATACTAATCATATCTATGTCAATATTCATCTATGTATACTTAAACATGAACAGAAAATTATATCTTAATAGATACAAAATTAATGAGGGCTATCATTAGGATATTAGAAGGGAAAAATTTTTTATATTAAGGCATTATTTAGGAATAAAATAACTTTAAAATAAAAGTCATATGCTCGATCACATTCTTCTTGATCTCTCTGTGCCATCAAATTCAGTAGTTAATTATATTTCATTAAATACTTAAATATTAATTTCTCTAAAGAAGCTTTTAATTAATTAATTAATTAATTTTATTATTATTATTATTTTTGAGTTGGAGTCTCACTCTGTCACCCAGGCTGGAGTGCAGTGGCCGCTCCCGGCCACTGCAGCCTTGACCTGCTGGGCTCCGGCGATCCTTCCGCCTCAGCCTTCCAAGTAGCTGGAATTACAGGCGCACACACCCGGCTAATTTTTTGATTTATTGTAGAGATGAGGTCTCGCTTGCCCAGACGGGTCTCAAACCCGCGGGCTCAGGCAATCCACTCACCTCAGCCTCCCAAGGCGCGGGATCACAGGCTGAGCCACCGAGCCCGGCTGAAGCTTTTAATTTAAAGTGGAATTATGAGAACTGGTTATGGGTACATAATTTTATTTAAGGTGATAGTTTTAATGTTTTTTTAAATGACAATTTGAGCTGATAACATTTCTTTAGAAATTCATATGAATGTTAAGAGCAAGCAAAACAGAAAAAAAAATTATTAAAAGTTTAAGAAAACTTCTCAATTGAACAAACAAGCCAAAATAACAAATTAATAAAATATCAGACTCTAATAATACCTGTGACATTCTTTGTTTAAAATACTTTAAGATAGTTATTGATTTCAAAAATTCAATTATGAGTGATGTGGGAATTGGGACACAAATTAAAATTGAATTCTTGAAAAAAATTATAGGACTTATAAACTAGCTATCAGGACCCTAATTCTATAAAAAAAAAATATATTATTTATGCTGAAAAATACTTAATTTCATGTTTTAATTAGCCTATATATTATAATTGTGTATAGTCATAGTTTTATATAATGACAACATATTTCCTAATTAATCATACAAATAAGTCATGTCAATAAACATACATATTTCAAAATATTCAGCCACCATCCAATAAAACTAAAAAAAATAAATTATTAACATTTATTAAAGAAGAATCATGATTTTTTTTTTGTCCTTAGCAATACCGTTATTACTAAAAAGCTTGTATGGCTCACTGACTTTACTTAGAATTCATTGGTAGGCATTAGGGATCAAGAAAGATATAGAGTAAAATAAAAATACAAATTGCTGTAAACACTATGGCAGTTCATACCTTGTAAAACTTACATTGTAAACTTAATGCTAGGTAGGATACAAACATACAGTAAGATAAAAAATATATTTAATGTTTGATAACAGAGTAGTATGATGATACTTAAAAAGTATATTGTACTTAGGAGGTAGAACCCTAAATACCCTGACCTCATCACTATGTGTTATACCCATGTTAAAAAAATTATCATGTACCACACACACTTGCATAATTTTTTTAAAAATAATAAATATATAGGCACATTGTTAAACAATGATAACTCTATCTGTACCTTGTGATACTAATTAGCAATTGGCTTAGTGTAGCAGTAAATGCATACTTGCTAATTTAATTCTAAAGAGTAGTTTATAAGGACTAAGTATAAAATATAAGTTAAATGATCTCACTAAAAACAGTTAAATCAATTGTTTTTTAGCTTTCATTTGGGAACTCTTAATGACAATACATTAACAACATAAGAAAACACCTAAGAAAAAATAGGACCTAATGTTCCCTGAGTTCACTAAATACCCTATGACATAAATTTATAGTGAAATACATCATAAGGTACAAGTCAGAAACCTGCAATTTTAATTTTCTATCAAGTAAATTCAAGTCAAGGGTGAGATTATCTTCCCAATCTATTTTTCATACTACTCTGAAAAGAATGTTTTGTAAAATCAGTTGATTTGAACAAAGCTAAAAAAAATGTATTCAAAATTTCCAAAGCTACTTTGGAAAGTAGAAAATTGAAAACATCATTGGACAAGAAATTTTTCATGGATATTTTAAATATACATATTTAGCACGTACAAGAAAGGATTTTGTGCAAATTTAGTGCCAATTACAACAGAAGTCAAAATTGATTGTGACACACACTTCTATACACTCTATCCTTAAGTTGATCATAATTTTTATATTATTTTGCTTAAAATATTTCCCCTCCTGAAATTGCATAAGCTTTGACTTTCACAAACTAAAATCTGCTTATGGGTAAAATGTAGAAAAAGTCTTGTTGAACCACTGAATTTTTTTTTTTTTTGAGATAAAGTTACACATTTCTGAATTTCAAGTAGGTTTAAAGAATCATTTATGTAAACTATGATTTGTGACTAAATCTTTCTTAAGAGGTATTAATGAGTATAGTCTTACTGCTCATAAAATGTTATGGGACATAAACTGGTAATCTGGTTAACTTGTAAACAAAATTTTTTATTCCTTATCCAAGTACCTACTAGCTAGAAAACCTCCCACATAGTGATCACTGAATAAAATATACTCTCTGATGAAAAAATTTTTACTGATTTCTGCCATCTGAATAACATAATCTGGCAAACACTGCAAATGAATTTTTGTAAACAAATATTGAATATCATCAGCTTTATTTCTTGGCATTATATCTAGTTTACGTGATGAGAGAGAAATATAGGTATTAATGGCTTAAGACATGTTTACTACAAGCATGAGTTATGAGAATTTTCTTGTTTTTATACAGTTAAAATATTGATCAATTATGTTCATTCAATGTGAATTCATTCATTATTAATTTATTGAATACGTACTTTGTTCACAATTCTATACTAGAATATATGGGGGAAAATTATCAGCTTCTAAGTGATTCACAACTTAGCTGCAGAGATAAATCATGAGTGATTTTTATGATCAAACATAATAATTTTCCATTTTCTCAAGAAGCAGTAGAAGTAGGACATCCATGATAATAAGTTGTGTGCTAAATATTTAAAAAGCATTAACACCTCAAGCCCTATTCAAATGCTCTCCTTTCCATTCTGTGTTGATGCCATAAATATTGAAAGCTGGTAAAAATTAAAAACAGATTCCTTATTATTCCATTTTAATTTTTTTTTCCAGAAGAATTGAGGACTTTGAAATAAATCTTTCCCTTTATCTGGTGTTTTCTTAAGTACAGATAGATAAAAGAGAAATGAGAAGGCATTTAGAACTAGGCCTGAAAGCCAAAAATACAATGTGGACACTCAAAAAAAAGCTTAAATATAGAAGGCATTTATTTTTCTCATTTAACAGCAAGTAGAGAGATATGCAGTCCAGGCCACGTGCATTAATTCAAGGTAACATCGTGGAACAAGACTCTCTCTTCCCAACTTTCATCCTCATGCTTGTATCTTCATGGCTGAAAGATGGCTGTCTCACCTCCAGCTTCCTTTCCCTATTCTAGACTGCAAGAAGAAAGAAGGGGATAGAAACCTTTTTACTACAAGTCTTTGACTTTTTTTATTTAGAAGGTTAAAATTGTGTTTCCTATTCAATGGCCAGAACTATTTGAACAAGTTATATCTAGGTGGAAATTGTTAGGAGAAAAATATTTAACTTTTCACACTCCACAGTAGAAGAAAGGAAGGTATAGGGTCATATGAGTTGAGTGATAAATGAACCAAATTCAAGCGTATTTCACAATGAATGTGCTCAGAGTGAATTGAAAAAGAATATGGCTTTCATTTTTTCCCCAGTTATAAAGCTTTTCAATATCTCATCTAAAAAGTTATTCTATATTTTTAAAAAAGATATTTGTGGGTGGCTAGATATGATAGCTAACATCTATAATCTCAGCACTTTGGGAGCAGAGGCAGGAGGATTACTTGAGCACAGGTTTAGACTCACTAGGCAACATAGTGAGATCTCGTCTCTCCAAAAAAAAAAATTATCCAGGCAAAATGATGAACACTTGTAGTCCTAGCTCCTCGAGAGACTGAAGCAGGATTGCCTGAGCTCCAGAGTTGGAGGCTGTGGTGAGCTGTGATCCTGACACTGAACAAACAACAACCTGAGACAGAGTGAGACACAGACTGAAAAAAAAAAGTATTTGTGCTGGCCTATGCAGCCTCTTTTCATATGCTCTGCTTTCTAAATTAAATTGTATTTATTGTCTGATTTCTTTCTCTTGCTCATGTTTAGGTGAAAATCTCAACATAAGACATAATAACTTTAAAATTGTTTGAGATATTTTTGTTAAAATTTTATTTTTTCTAGTGTATTGATGCTTGCATGTGATAGCTACTGAAAATGAATATGCAAAATGGTTTTGATATGAAGAGGACTCCAGAAATGAATCAAAATTATAAATAACATTTAAATTGTATAAATTTTGTGCCAGATATTGTCTTATATGCATTACTTATATAAACTTTTTAAATCCTCATAACAATTCTGAGAAATAGTCATCTTTTTCTTATTTTATGGATTTAGAAAATAAGGCACAATAAAGTTTAAGTAAACTTTCAAAAACCACATAGTAATTGGTAGGCTGATACTTAAACCGAGAAAGTTTGCTCCAGACTTAATGTTCTTAGACACTCTCTCTCTATATATAGCACTCATGTGTGTGTGTGTATGTGTGTGTGTGTGTGTGTGTGTGTGTGTATCTACCTATTTATAAAACTAAATACAGCTTTCTTAGAAAACAGAAAATATTTTTGTTAATGCCTTGTTAATTCCTTTTATTTTAGAGGTATACATAATGTTTTATTTAGATGTTCTTTTAGTCCATTTGGGCTGCTATAGTAAAAGATCATATACTAGGTTCATTATAAATAACAGAAATTTATAGCTCACAGTTCTGACAGCTGTGAAGTTATATATTAAGGCATCATAAATATAATGTCTAGTGATAGACTCCTTTATAAATGATCATCTCACTGTAGCATCACATTGTAGAAGAGGTAAATGAACTCCCTCAAGTCTCTTTTATAAGGATGTTAGTTCCAATAATGAGGATACAACCCTCATATCCTAAGCACCTCCTAATGGCTCTACTTCTTAATACTACCACCTTGAAAATTAAGATTTCAATGTATAATTTATAGCAGACATAAAAATGTAGAGTATAGCAAATGTATATTTTATTTATAGAAGAAAAAATATTTTGTAACAGTTTGTCTAAAAGTCTGGAATGCTTTACTTAGATTGTCTTCTTAAATATTTACTGGCTACATGTATATTCCATAGTTATAATATTTATAATTTATGAGTAAATAAATGTTTTTTGTCAATGAGGAACAAGAGTAAGCAAATTGTATGTCTTGTTATTGTACTGCTAATCTTTTTCTGAAACTTTAATAAACTGCAGTAGAACTAATGTATGGTAAATTTAATACAGTGTAAAACATCTGCCACAAAAATATCCATCACTAGTTCTGTATTCTCAATGGCCTCTGCAAGTTAGTAATAAGAAGATATAAATGATTTGACTCTGCCAATTTATACTCATGCAGTCAGTGTAAAATACAGGGATTTTAAAATGTTCTTCTGTCACATATTTTGGTGGTGATAGGAGTATCTAGTGAAATATGGGATTTTATTTTTAGTACTTTAAGTTATTAACAATAACTGTAAAACTAATATTGTTCTTTCTAGTAATTGCCATCATCAATCATACAGCCTAGTAATATGGGAACAAATATGTGCCACTTTGTTTCAGTACAGGCTCTGGATAAAGCTATAATATTATTACTGAGTTTTTCTACTTAAAACATTATTCAAAAAATTATTTAGTAATGAAATCATATATTTAAAGGGAAGCACAAAACTAAAGTGTGCTAATGACTTATGTTTTACAAAAACTTGCCACCTACACCCTTACCTGGTATTCTGAGGACATAAACTTGTTAAAAATATAATCAAACTCATAGTAAAACAGTAGGTAATGATAAGACTTTATCCAAATTATAGATTTGTAGCATATATGATAACTTTCTTTAAAAAATGCAGACTGTGGAATAGATTGCTTTGCCCAACACTCTCTTTCACAGAAATTTTTAAAAACCTTAACAAAATTATTTTATTAGCATCTAAAATAAATGTACTACTGTATTATTTTTATACTGTTTTTCAAATGGCCAGATAGAATTATGAGTAAAGGTAAAAATTAAGTAAAGAAAAGTATGCTTCATTTCTCTGGATTAATATTTATATTTATAATATTTATAGTACTTTCTTTTTTTTGCTCCAAGTATTTTTATTCTTACTAGGCATCACATTGGTAACAGGTAAGTTACTGTTGATGTGAGCTTTAAATATAGTTCATCAGTCATACCAAATACCAACTCCAATATCTGTTTGATTTTTTTCAATGTCTTGGATGTTGTTTCATTTCACGATTACTTACATTTGAAAGGGTAAATTGCTACAGGAAAGGCATTAAATTTGGTCAAGTAAACACCACTTGAACAAGTTTCAGCACAAGGGAAATACATATGAAGAGTGAGGATAATGACAAATATGGACAATGAATTAGCATCAGAACTGACCTAAGAAAATAGCTAGACAAGGAATTTGTGATTTTGAGGAACTTGAGGATTCTTTTTCTTGCTGTCTTTCTTCTAGGCTTTCTAGTGCATCTGTTCTTCCCTATATTTGCAAACTGATCTGTGTCTCTCAGCTCCCCTGTTCTTTTACATATCATATGTGTGTAATTGGTCAAGTTATTTATTCTTTCTCATTTTTCTCCATCTTTCTTAAAGGTAAAAATAAAACCTTATTAAAGAAAGTAAATAATTATAGAAAGCACATAAAGTAACCACAAAAAGAATTTTTTAAAGTAAGATTTGTATTATTATAATATTACTTCAAATTAATTCACACTTGAAACCACCTTAGGTGGGCGAAAAAGTTGTTTTCAAAAAAAAATGAAAAACATCCAATAATATCTATAGCAATCATATCAATGGTTTTATATTACAAGCATACATTTATATAAACAATTATGTCAATATATGTATACTTATAATCAAATTCTAGATTTTTTCCTTGTGGTAGCTTAATTATATTCCTAATATGTGAAACTAAAGTAAGTAATACAGTGAGAAAATGGATAATATATGTGTGCATTCACTAAAATATATGAAGGTATATGCAATAGGTCTTTTGATGATACATCTACTCCTTCATCTCCTTATGACATCATCTACTTATCTCAAAGAAAGCATAATAACACAAGAAAGAATTTTGCTAAGTATATGTGCAACCAAAATTTAACAAGAATCACGTTAGCACTAAATAAGCTTTAAAGAGAAATAAAGCAAGAGAATTTTCCAAGTTTAGATATTAAACATCAAATTATTTATTAAATAAATATTAAAAACCGGACTCAGTGACTCAGCCTGTAATCCCACGCCTTTGGGAGGCTGAGGTGAGTGGATTGCCTGAGCCCGTGGGTTCGAGACCCACCTGGGCAAGCAAGACCTCATCTCTACAATAAATCAAAAAAAAAATTAGCCGGGCATGATAGCGCGCGCCTGTGGTTCCAGCTACTTGGAAGGCTGAGGTGGAAGGATCGCCGGAGCCCAGCAGGTCGAGGCTGCGGTGGCCGGGAGCGGCCACTGCACTCCAGTCTGGGCGACAGAGTGAGACTTCAACTCAAAAAAAAAAAAAAATTAAAAAATGAAGCCACAAGCTTCTAAACCAGGTAGAATTAATCAGCCTATTTATTTGCTAACATGACATGTATAAACATATATATTGAGAACATTATAAAAAGTAGTATGCTCCAGAAAACATTCCCCAGCTCTTGAGAGTGGATTGTATACATCTCTTTTCAACTCTGTATTCAGTGACTTCATGTAAATAGCCTAAAATTAGTCTTAATATCATCAATGACACAGACATTGCTAAAAGCTACAAATACAGAACTTCCTCAAGTCACCACCAGACGGAAGGCATGGAGTTAAAGAATTTGGGAACAGTTGGAATGTCAAAAAATGGTGATGGAAATGATGGGAGTGTAAGAGTCTCTGCACTGGCGAGTGTCCATAAAGACAGTTTGCATGCACAGGGGTATGCATGTGAATGAGCAAAAGTCCGTCTGAGGGGAGACAGGATCAAGCATCTGGGACTCCCCTCTGAAGGTGTTTGCAACACACCACTGCTCTGAGATTGGAGCCTCTGGTGCACAAGATCATTTGCAGGGGTCCCTAGGGAGAAGGCAGCAGAGATCAGTTTCTCCTCACCACCTGGCAGTTGGCCCATGCCACCATTTATAGCAGCAGCCCAGACACTGGCAGCAGGTACTATGGAGAAGACATGTAGAGAAAATCTGGAGCTGAGTCTTGCCACTGGCAAGAAAATGCCTACTGCCGCCTTTTTTCTGTCCTGGAACCAGGCAGTGACCTGTGTTGGCCCACCTAACTCTGTTCAGCCTCTAACCTGAGACCTGGAGATGATCTCTACACCCTCCTGGAATCGACCATTGCTGGTCCAGAGTGGAAACTTCAGTAATGGACATGGAGAAACAGACACTCCACCCCCAAGCCGAACCAGGCATGGACATATCTGATCTGAGGGAGAGACTTGGTAGCAATACCAGATGAGTTGGGGTGAGACAGATCTAATTCACCCCTCCCCCGCCCAGCAGTCTGTGGAACATCTGACCCATGATGAGAGCAACCCAATCAGCCTGCACTGAGAGCAGAGGAGAGGAACTGGAGACCGGAGCCCACTCTCTACCTCAGAGGCAACCAAAAGCAGTGGCGGTGCTTGGGACCCACCAGTAAAAAGAAAAAAAGAAAGAAAAAAAAAAAAGGAAGAAACCTGAAGTTCCAGAAATGGCCACATAAAGACCACTTTTTTTTCTGTTTTTGCTTATGAGTTTTGTATTTGTTTTGGTTCTGCTTTTAGTTTTTAAGTTTTTCTGTTTGCATATGGATAATTCTGACGGCTAGTGCACCATTAGTTTTTGTGGGGGTTTTTTTGTATGTTTGTTTGTCTCTGTTTTATTTTGGTTTTCTTTGTTTATTCATTAGTTAGTGTGCTTGTCTGTTTTCCTTCTCCTTCTTCTCTCTCATCTTCTTCCTTTCATCTCCCTTCTTTTCTTCATTCTTTGTCTTTTTCTTATATCATTTTGCTTTCAAGGGGCATACATACACCCCCACCACAAGGACAGATTGTAAGGTGGAGGTAAGAGATTTCAGGGGGTTTTCACACAATCAGCAGAACTGTGATCTGCAGGTAGCTTCTGAACCACAGCTTTCCCCATCACACCTTAATCAAATCTCAAAACTGCAAAGAGCACAGCCTTTCCAGCTCCAGTGTGTCTTCAAAATTTAACAAATCCAGAGGATCTTCATATGGAAGAATAGGTGATTGAGCAAACAGAACTGAAAGCTATCCCCCTATCACTGAACAATGGAATTAGAGAAGGTGAAAAAGGGTGGGGGGGGATCAAAAATGAAGAAGAACCAAAGGAAGAACACAGGTCATATCCAGACTCCCAGGAAGACAGCACCTGAGAATACAGACTTTAGAACTCAAACAATGAAAATCCCTCAGAACTACTGGTCCAAAACATAAACCCAGATGTCAAGCTATTAATAGAATGAATAGAAATGGGGAGATACGAGAGCAAAGAATGAAGCAGTTGATAACTGAGATGATGGCAATAAATAATACAGTAAACAAAATAAATAACAACTTACAAGCACAAAAGCAGAAGAAAGAATCTCAGAGCTTGAGGCCCAAAATATGGAACTAACTCAAACTGTTGAAAACATAGAAAAGAAGCTTAAAAAGACAGAAGAAAGCCTCCAAGAGATGTGTGATTATATCAAGAGGGGGAACCTATGATTAATTGGCATTCCTACAGAAGATAGAGGCAGATAGACCACCCTGGAACAAACATTCCATGAAATTATCCAATAATACTTCCCTCATCTCATCAGAGATATGACAAGAGATTCAGAGAACCCATGACATCAAATGAGAAGACCAACTCCTAGACACATAGTAATTCACTCAAACAAAGTAGATTTAAAAGAAAAACTCCTAAAGGCAGTAAGAATGAAAGGTCAGACTACCTACTAGGGAAGACCAATTAGAACAGCAACAGACATGTCTACAGAAAAACTATAGGCTAGAAGAGACTGGAGTCCAATCTCCAAAGTTCTCAAATATAAATAATTTCAACCAAGAATTACCTACTCAGCTAAGCTAAGCTTCATCAGCTATGGAGAACTAAAATCCTCCCCAGACATTCAATCCCTAAGAGTTTATGCCACCTCCAGACCAGCTCTACAAAAAATGCTTAAGAAAGTATTAAGCACAGAAGAAAGAAAAAAAGAACAATAATGCTCTTCCCAAGAATTCAAGAAAAAGATTGAAAACTCACAC
>CAUYQG010015671.1:0-20120 GCA_963574415.1 Tarsius wallacei
GCCCTTTGGGAGGCTGAGGCAGGAGGACCACTTAAACTCAGAAGTTCAAGATCAGCCTGGGCGACATGTCTGCAAAAAATAGATAAAAATTAGTTGAATGTGGTGATGTGCACCTGTAGCTCCAGCTACTTGGGAGGCTGACGTGAAAGGTTCGTCTGAACCCAAGAGGTTGAGGTTGTGATAAGGCGTGATGGTGCCACTGTACTCCAGCCTGGGTGACAGAGTGAGACCCCCAACTTAAAAAAAAGTACGGCTAAGAAGAAGAAGACAGTCATGCAAAGTGGTTGAACTGACACATAGCAAATAAAAAGCATTTCTCAAAAAATCACAATGAGATGTCACTACTCACCTATTGAACCAACTAAAATTAAAAAAAAAAAAACTGAGAATATCAACTGCTGGTGATGATGTAGAGAAACCAGATCTTTCTCCTATGTTACTGGTGGGAGTATAAAAGAGCATACACATCCTGGAAAATTGTTTTGTACTTTTTTGTAGAAGCAAACCTACCTTACAGGCCAGTAACTGCACTCCAGGGCATTTCTTCTTTCCCAGAGAAATTAAAATTTATATCCACACAAAAGCACGTACAGGATATTTATATTAATGCTATGTGTAATAGCCTCAGATGGTAAACAACCCAAGTTTCATTCAGTGAGTAAGTGGCTAACAGTCTGTGGAATATTCATGCTGTGGAATATGATTCAACAAGGAAAAAGCTCTATTGGCACACACAACAGCTGGATGGATTGCAAAGTGATCGTGCTGAGTGGAAAAAATAAAACCCCCAAGGTTTCACATTGCATGACCCCATTTTATAGAATTTTTTGAAATAACAAAAGTGTAGAGATGGAGAATAGATCATTGCTGCCCGGGTTTGGAGCGGGGAGACTGAGGAGGGGCCTGGTGTGGCTATTAAGAGGTAGTGCGAAGGATCCTTGTGGTGACAGAACTGTTCTGTATCTTGATTATGGCGGTGGTGGCACAAATCTACACATATGATAAAAGTGCCTATAACCACACACACACACACAAGGGCATGTAAAACTGATGACATCTGAACAAGAGCTGTGGACTGTTCTCATGTCAGTTTCTTGGTTTCGATATTGTACTATAGATTGGGGGGATGGTACCATTGGGGGATGCTGGAAGATGGGTACATGAGACTTCTGTTCTGTTTTTGCAACCTCATGTGAAGCCTTCACTATTCAAAAATAAAAAGTAAGAAAAAAATCCTGAAAAGAAAAAATTATAACTAAAAAAAAGTGCATTTACTCACACCGGGAGTTCATTGAAATTCTTGAAAAAAGCAATTTCTTTCTCTTTTGAAGTTGAGTGTATCATCTTAGTTTCATCAACACAAATATTAGTGGATGTGTAAGGCATCTTAACTAGTCGCCTTAAAAGTCATACATTGTATAGAACAGAGAGTCCAGAAATAAACCTTCGCATAGATCTTTCTTTCTCTTTCTTTCTTTCCTTCCTTCCTTTCTTTCTTTCTTTTTCTTCCTTCCTTCCTTTTTTTCTTTCTTTCTTTCCTTCTCTCCCTCCCTTCTTCCTTTCTTTCTTTCTTTCCCTGTCATCCAGGCTGGAGTGCAGCAGTGTGATCATAGCTCACACAGCCCCAAACTCTTGGGCTCAAGCAATCCTTCCGCCTCCCAAATAGCTTGGACTACAGGCATGTGCCACCATGCCTAGTTAGTTTTTAAACAATTTTTATGGAGAAGGGGTATTGCTATGTTGCCAAGGCTGGTCTTGCACTCCTGGCCTCAAGCAGTCCTCTTGTCTTGGCCTCCCAAAGTGTTGAATTTACAGGCGTGAGCTGCTACACTTGACAGTTTTTTTTTTTTTTATACAAGGGTTCCAAGACCATTAAGTGTGGCAAGGACTGTCTTTTCATCATATTGTGCTGGGGAAATTGGATATCCAGATGCAAAAGAATGAAGTTGGATCTTTACTTATGCCATATGCAAAAATAAACACAAAATGGATCAAAGAGCTAAAATGTAAGAGCTAAAAGAAAATACAAAGAAAAAGCTCATGACAATAGATTTGAAATGATTTATTGGATATGACATCCAAAGCACAGGCAATAAAATAAAAATAGATAAATTGGATTTATAAAAACTTAAAACTTTTGTGCATCAAAGGACACCATCAACAAAGTGAAAAGGCAACCCACAGAGTGGAAACATATTTACAAATCATATATCTGATAAAACATGAACACCCAGAATATATAAAGTACTCTTACAACTCAGTAGCAACAGCATAGAACAACCCAGTTAAAAAATGGGCAAAGGACTTGAGTTGACATGTCCTCAAAGAAGATCTATACAAACAGCCAACAAACACATAAAAAGATGTTCACCATCACTAATTGTTACGGAAACGCAAATCAAAGCCACAATGAGATGCCACTTCATACCCATTAGGGTGGCTATTAAGACAAGCAAACAAACAAACCAGAAAATAACAGAAGTATAACAAGAAAAATTGGAGCCCTTGTGCCTTGCAAGGGAAGAATGTAAAATGGCGCCGAAGTTGTGAAAAATAGCATGGTGGTTTCTCAAAATTAAACACAGAATTACTGTACGATCCAGCAATTCCACTTCTGGGTATATACTCCCCAAAAATCAAAAGCAGGAACTTGAACAGATACCTATACACCCATGCTCATAGCCTCATTCTTCACAAAGGCAAAACAACCTCAGTGTCCATGGATGGATGAACCAGTAAACAAAATGTAGCATATGCACACAACGAACTATCATCCAACCTCAAGCAGGAGGGAAATTCTAGCACATGTGACAACGTGGATGGACCCTGAAGACTTTATGCTAAGGAAAATAAGTCAGACATAAAAGGATGTGTATGATTCCACTTACCTGAGATACGCAGACCAGTCAAACTCCTAGAAGCAGGAGGTAGCACAGTGGTTACCAGGGGCTGGGAGCAGGGGCAAGACAAGTGAGCATTTACTGGGCTCAGAGTTTCCGTTTGGGGTGCTGTTTTCTGGAAGTGACTGCACGACAATATGAGCATGCTTGATGCAACCAAACTGTGCACTCAAACACGGCCGAAACGGTCAATTTCATGTTACGTCTGTTTCACCACCATTCAAAAACGAAGCATTTCTAGAGGGAGCTGGGCTGACACACAAAACAGGCAAGCGTCGTCAAATACTTCCTCCCACTCCCTACTTTTTTTTTCTTTCAACTCCTAAGATGAGTAGGTTTTACTGCACATTGAAGTCGAAGAATAACAGAAGCGTGAATGGAAAGCCGAAACGGCGCCAAGCAATAATTGGAAAAGTCAAAACTTTCAGCTCAGCGTTTGCAGTTCTGAGCCTTTCAGCTTAAAGTCACGATCCCTGTCGTATTTGCTTCTCTGGCTTCAGGGAGCTTGGTCTGATGAGGTTCCACAGGGAAGCTTAGTCATGATCCACTGCAATTTCCATATCTCACAGAACAGGACACGAATGCCCAGAAAATCCGACATCAACGTTTTTTTTTTTTTTTTTAAGTTGGAGTCTCCCTCAGTTGCCCAGACTGGAGTGCAGTGGCCGCTCCCGGCCACTGCAGCCTCGACCTGCTGGGCTCCGGCGATCCTCCTGCCTCAGCCTTCCGAGTGGCTGGAACTACAGGCGCGCGCTACCACACCCGGCTAATTTTTGATTTATTGTAGAGATGAGGTCTCGCCAAGTTGCCCAGGCGGGTCTCGAACCCGCCGGCTCAGGCAAACCATTCACCTCAGCCTCCCAAGGTGCGAGATTACAGGCTGAGCCACGGAGCCCGGCTCGACATCAACGTTAAACGCGCAGCTGGCGCAGAGCCGGGACTAGAACCCATGCCTTCTTCCAACTGCGGTGCTCCGAATGCGACTTATTCTTCCCCGGCTCACCATCTGCCTTCTCTAGGATGACCCCTCTTCCTCCATTTTCCTCTCCGCCTGTCCACAGCTCTCCAGACCCCATGACAAGGCCCTTCAGGGTCTTCTCTCCCTTCTCTGCTGTTCTGTTCTATGTCTTGTCCAGACCCTTGTGTTGCCATCTGCATTTTTTAGCGACATTTACAAGTGCAAATTTCAAAATCCTCCCGTCAGTGTGTGAGATCTTCAAGGCACAAACCAGATCGTTCTTCTCTTTGTAGTCACCAAATTATCTCGGTGCTATGATTTTCACAGAGTGGGTATAGTCCTTAAACAATATTTCAAGCTGATTAAAGAGAAGTTTTTTTTTGCCGGGCTCGGTGGCTCAGCCTGTAATCCCGCGCCTTTGGGAGGCTGAGGTGAGTGAATTGCCTGAGCCCGGGGGTTCGAGACCCACCTGGGCAAGCAAGACCTCATCTCTACAATAAATCAAAAAATTAGCCGGGCGTGGTAGCGCACGCCTGTAGTTCCAGCTACTCGGAAGGCTGAGGTGGAAGGATCGCCGGAGCCCGGCAGGTCGAGGCTGCGGTGGCCGGGAGCGGCCACTGCACTCCAGTCTGGGCGACAGAGTGAGACTCCAACTCAAAAAAAACCAAGCAAACAGAAGTTTTCATCCATTTCTCTAGACAGTTCTGAAGCATTTGGGAAAAGTTGTAAATGAGAGGTCTCAGTGAATAAAGACCTAGGCTATGAAAGATGGATCTAACAATTCATGTTTGTAAACTTTCTGAGTTCTGAGAGTAGTGAGGAAATACTGAGATGAGAACTTTATGCTTTACAAAATCACAGATGGGCCGGGCTTGGTGGCTAAATCTGTAATCCCAGCACTTTGGGAGGCAGAGGCAAGTGGATTGCCTGAGCCCGCAGGTTCGAGACCAGCCCGGGCAGCTTGGTGAGACCTCGTCTCTACAATAAAATAAAAAATAGCCGAGCGTGGTAGCACGCATCTGTAGTTCCAGGCTACTCAGAAGGCTGAGGCGGAAGGATCGCTGGAACCCAGCAGGTCGACGCTGGAATAGCTGTGAGCGTGCATTCCACTGCACTCCAGCCTGGGCGAAGGAGTGAGACTCCAACTCAAAAATAAATAAAATAAAATAACAGATGGCTAGAACCACAGGGAGCCTAAGTCATGATCCACTACAATTTCCATATCTCACAGAACAGGACACAAATGCCCAGAAAATCAGACATGAACCTTAAACACGCAGATGGCGCAGAGCTGGCACTAGAACCTGCCTTCTTCCAAGCTCCTACTTTTTCTTTTTGCTGACCACAGCTGCCTGATGGAATTATTTTGTTGATGTTGGGATATATGGTATGCAGAAATTATAAATGTCCACTATAATTTTCCACCTGTGGATGAAGCATTCTAAATTAATGGTAAAAATAACCATGAATGTTCAAATTAGCGGGTCTGAGGATGTAAACATTTTCATGCTGAGTGAGCAGAGATGTAGATGACCGTTTGTGGTGTGGAAATAAACGAAGACCACCCAAAGAGAACAAGCAAAGGCTATTTATTCAGAGCTTGCCATCGCTTGAGCTTGGCGGAGACTCAACGGCAGGCAGGCAGAGGAGTGGGAAAACTTTGCAGTGGAATCAAGGGAGGGCTTCAGGTGTGCTCTGATTGGAGGGAAGGCATGGGAAACAGAAGACGGGCTAACTGGAAGCAGGGCATCCTATGGGGTTGGTTCAGGCTACATTTTTGACTTTCTCTGTCCTAAATTAGAAATGGGAACAAAAACTAGGAAAGAATTTGGTGGGCATGGTGTCACGTACCTGTAGTCCTAGCTACTCAGGAGGCTGAGATGAGAGAATCTCTTGAACCCAGGAGTTTGAGGTTGGGCCATGAACGCACCATTGCACTCCAGCCTGGCCAAAACAGCGAGGTCTCGTTCAAAAAAAAATTAAGGACATTTTCAGTTATTCATCAAGTCCTGGACATTTTGAGTCTATTGTTACAGAGGTTTTTATTTGACTTCTTGGACCAGTGATGAGGGATAGTGGTCTGACTGCCTAGGAGTCTGACTTGTAGCCGACAGGCTTGCTGGACCAGGGACTGCAGAGCGTGGGTTGGTTTCCTGGGCTGGCTGCTGCTGCAGCTTGTGGGTCAGAGTTCTCATGTTTATACGGTCTGACCACTGGCTATTGGTATATTCAGTCTATCAGCGGTTATACTTCCGGAAATTGACCACTTCTTACTCTGTGAATGGGCATCACCCTACTCAACCTGCCTGCCTCTGGTAAGTGACAAGACCCAGACTGAAATGAAGTCACGTTCAGAAATTGTGTGTCCCTGCCACTATCTCTGCAGGGAGCAGGTCCTCTGACCCCATCCTTGTCCCCACAAGCCTTTTTTTTCTTTTGAAGCACTGCTGTTCTTATTTTAATTCTCTGTTTTTAAACAAAAGTACACTAGCCCTGCCATGAGTCTAACCTGTCAGGTCCTTGTGACTTGCGTCTGCCACGCTCACCCAATTTCCCCCTGCCTCCTGCCTGCTCTGCTGGGGCTAGACGCCTTCTTGCCAGGACGGTCCCGACTCCCCTGCCCTTCCCCCACAGCCTCCCACTCCCTGGACTGTCTTGGCTCTCTTCTCCAAGTCCCGCCCATCCTTCCAGCTTCAGTCTGGAACCTGCCTCCTGCAGGCACCATTTCTCCAATCTCCAGCACATGTGCCTGTCTTCCTTTTCTGAACCCTGAGAGGCTGGACTTGTGTTCCTCCCCCGGGGTTTCCAAAGGCCATGCATCAAAGGACACGCCTGGGGAAGCATGTCGGAAATGCAGTGTCCCGGGCCCCACCCTCAGAGAGTCTGACTTGTTAGGTAGGTCGGGCCAGTCGTATTTGGACTTGTAGGAAAAAGAATGGTTTTGTGCAAAAATAAACACCACGCACAAAAGTCTCGCAGTGGAAAGGACATCTGTGTACATATTCCATAGTAGAGAAAATCGTGAAAGATTTGGAAATGAATCAAACAGGTAACTGAATGCCCTCAGTGGAAAACTAGACACTGTCTGATGCACTTCTCTGGATTATTTGATTCTCTGGGGGGTCTCTGCTCCTTTTGTTGTCTGAGTTTTGGACAACTCTGTGACCACTCTGTGGGTAACTGATAGCAAAGCAAATGAGCTTCATTTTTGGTTGGAAACTCCATCAATTTCCCTCCCTCACAGCGGAAGGTACCACTTTTACATCGACGGCTTGTATGTACGCCTGTTCTGTGGATTCTCTTGTGAACCAGTTCTAACATCTTCCTTGTTTTCTCACGAATTAATAAATAGACCGAAAACTTTGGCACAAGTTCATTTTGTGCTTCTATGAGAGTCACAGTTTCATCTTTAAAAAACGTCTCTATTACACGTGTCACACATGCACACGTGTTACACTCATGCACGTGCACACACACACGGGCCCTTTTTGGCTCAGCCATCTTACCCTGAGTAACTGGTTTAGTTTGGTGAGAAAGACTGGGATCTGCTGAGAGGCCAAACCATGCGACTGGAACTTTCTTGGTTAATTTGCCTTTAAAGCGGTCCTTCAGACTGTTGGAATCACCATTTTGTAATTACTCGGCCCTCCTAAACGCCTCTGAACAAGAGCGCATAGGTAGCATTGCTCTTGGTTTTTCCTGCGCATCTCTGGGAACTTTCCTTTGCAATTCTCAGAATGTCCTACAAGGTAGAGTTGGGTAAGCTTTTCCGGCTTCTGACTGCTGGTCCGGTCAGAACCAATGCTGCTGGCTGCTTTCAAGTTCATCGTAAAATGTCTTGACTCTTTCTCCTGTAAGGAGTGAGAGACAGCCAGCCTCAGAAGCCCACAAGGCCTGTGCCTTCCCTCCTGCTAGAATGCTCCCCCGAGTCTAGCGGGCAGGGCCTGGAGCTGCTGGGCCGTAGAGGCCAGGAGCACACCTGCCCAGACACGTGTGCACCAAAGAACACCCACTCAACGCTGCTCAGGCTGTTGCATTCTGTTTCTGGTCCTTGTTGTAAAACCATGAGGCCAAGGATCCAGGTGCATCCTGTACCATCTGCTTTGCAGCTTTCCACTGACGTAGGCTCTCTTGTTGAAAACACTTTTGTTAAGTCCCCCGGTCCCTCTTCTCTGTGAGGGCTCATCCTTGGGCCCTGTCTTCGACTTGCCTTGTCCAGTGGTGCAAGGATTCTGCGAAGTCAGTTAGCGTGAGTTACGACACCCTTGATACCGGCTCACCCTTAAAATTGGCTCAAATTCCCCCCCTCCCACCCTTGGTGTCTAATCACCCTGGCCTGCCTTCGGCAGGAATCCCATCAAATCGATGCAGCAACAAACCTCTGACGCCTCCCCTTAGTACTCTCCCATCCCCACACCCTCTCACTCTGCCATCAGATGTAAACCCCCAGCTGTCTTTGCTGCATTCGGAGTTGAGTTCCATCTCTCTCCCCTATTTCTTGATACCTATCAGAATCATCCCAAATAAAGTCTTCCTTATGCTTGAACAAGTATCTGAATTTTTCTTTTTTTTTTGAGTTGGAGTCTCACTCTGTGGCCCAGACTGGAGTGCAGTGACATGCTCCCGGCCACCGCAGCCTCGGCCTGCTGGGCTCTGGTGATCCTTCCGCCTCAGCCTTCCAAGTTGCTGAAACTACAGGCGCGTCCTACCACGCTCGGCTAATTTTTTTGATTTATTGTAGAGATGAGGTCTCGTCAAGTTGACCAGTTGGGTCTCGAACCCGTGGGCTCAGGCAATCCACTCACCTCAGCCTCCCAAAGCGTTGGGATGACAGGCTGAGCCACCGAGCCTGGCTTGAATTTTTTTTTTTTTTTGTTAACACCACCATGGTCTGAACTCAAAGGGAGGACTTGCCCAGACCGTTCTGACCCCTAAGCAAAGCTGACTCCAGCTGACTGGGGCCATATACTGCTTCCTGAGACCCACCCAAGGCAAATCACCGTCTTCCAAGGTCTCCTGTTGTGCACTGGCGAGATGATGCCTCTACTATGCATTCCTGGAAGAGAATCACCCATTCATTCTTCTTTTGCCTGGAAAACCTCTCAATGTGCAGGCCCTTGTTTCACTTGCTGGATGTCCTGGACCTCAAGGCCAAGGGAGAGACATTTTGACCTCCAGACTGGGGATTCTTGGGCTTGGCTGAGGGTGGAGTAGCCAGACCAGACACACCATCTTCCTGTGGGGTCTCCATGTGTAGAATGAGCTTGATGTCTTTGTAACCCACCTCACGGGACTCCTTTGGGAGATGCCTGATACTTCAGGAGAGAATTCTACATGCTTGCAACATTTTTCTTCTTTTATTTCGCTCAGTCGTATAGAACCCAAACAGAAGTTAACCCCCAAACTGTACAAGGACAAAGGGGGAACCAGGAAATGGGTCTAAACGGCTGAAACAACAAACCCTTTTCCTACAGGGCAGAGAATGAGTTCCTATGTTGGAAAGAATTTACAACCTCTTTCCTTTCTTTTTTCTTTTTTCCAGCTTCCTCCTCTTCACGCCGTAAAGGAGACCAGCCGGTTGATCCCGGAGCCCCTTCCTTTTGATGAGAGTCTGTCTCTGGGAAAGGGATTGGGCTTCAAGGAACACATAAAAGTAAGCAGTAAAAAAAACAGAACACAACACACAGCACAATGCCACCCGCAGTCACCTCTGACTGGCAGGACCCTCTCAGGCAGGGTCCATCTGCATTGTGATAAGCGCCCGGTTTGTGAGTGATGTCAGCCTAATTAGTCAGGCTAATGTCTGGTTTCCTGGAGCGGGCTTTTGTGAAGTAATTGGCTGCCTTGGGGTCAAAATGCAGTAATTAAAGGTCTTTTTTTTTTTTTTTTAAACTAAATGAGATAAACAGCCTTTGAATTTTTCAAGCAAGGAAGCCAATCACACCGAGAGCCCCAGAACTGCAGAGGGTATTTTGACAGGTGATTTCAATACCATGTAGCTATTTATTTATTCTGGGGTTGGGACATCAACACAAACATCTTGGCCGGCAGTTCGACCCTTTTCCCAAATGTGGGGATTGTGCGGCAGAGGGTTCGCTTCCAGTGCTGAAACTGGAGAATAAGGGTCGGCGGGTATTTTGAGCTAAAGCAGAAATTCTACCACAATTTTAAAGTTAACAGAACAGAATCATCCATGTAAACCAGCCCAGTTGTTTGCTTATTTTCTTTGTGAAAATCAACAACAGAAGGGTCTGGAAGGCCCTGGAAAGCGAATGAAGTTTGGAAATAGAGGCATGGGGACCGGATCAAAGCCCAGCATGACGGGAGCATGTTTTTCCGAGTCCCGGCTGAGGGAAGGGCAGCTGATACCACGGACAGGACCGCGAATATCTGGAGACAGGAAAGGGGGACATGTTTAACACAAGAAACAAGCACCATTTCCAGGGTCGTGTTGCCTTCCGGGGTCCCCTGGCAATCCCAAACCCAAGTGCAACCCACCGAGAACTTGGTCTGGGGGCCAGAGCCTCAGGGCTCTCCTCAGACCTCCATTCTGAGACCCCCAGGGGATTCCTGTGCTTATTTCAGTCAACTACTGAGTGATAGGGTTTGTTCCAGATACCTGTGGCTCATTTTGAGCAAAGACATGGAGAAGGCAGCATGGCAGAGACAAAAGGGTAAGTCCCAGGGTGATGGCCCACTACATGTTGGTCTCTCCAGAAGATGAGTGACTTGTTGATGATCATAACCCACGTTTCCAGAGGCCGAAGCTTCAGTTGGTTGTGTGGGATTTTCAGCACACACATTTGTCTCTCCCTGTTCACCTAGGACACTTGACACTCAAACGTGAAGGATACAGGTTGGCTTCATCTCTGTCTCTGTAGCTGCAGCCTGACTTCCTTTTTTTAAAGCCAGGGTCTCACTCTGTCGCACAGGCTGGAGTGCAGTGGCATGATCAGACCATGGCTCACGGCAGCTACGACTTCCTGGGCTCAGGTTAAATCCTTCTCCCTCAGCCTCTAGGGTTGCTAGAGCCACAGGTGCGTGCCACCACACCCAGCTAATTTTTAAAATTTTCTGTAGAGATGAGGGCTTGCTGTGTTGCCCAGACTGGTCTTGAACTCCTGGGCTCAAGAAATCCTGCTGCCTCAGCCTCCCAAAGTGCCAGGATTACAGGTGTGAGTCACTGTGCTTGGTCTTTATTATTATTATCTTTTGAAATTAGAGATGAGGTATTGCTTTATTGCCCAGGCTGTTCTCAAACTCCTGGGCTCAAGCAATCCTCCTTCCTTGGCCTCCCAAACTGCCAGGATTATAGGCATGAGCCACTGCACACAGCCTAATATTTACGTTTTAACCTGCCACTATAGCTCAATGACTGTAGATCGATTATTTGGGCATGTGGCTAAAACATGATTGTCCAAACAGGTTTTTTTTTTTTAATAGATATCTCTTAGGACTGCCCCACAAATGGAAGTCTGGTAATGAATGATATAGGTCTCAGCATCACCACAACCTTAATGACTAGGAAAAACTTCCTGCTCGCTGATCCAGGAGGAGTTTGGGCAGTGCAGACTGTTTCCAAATCCCACAGCTCACTGCAGTTCTATCATCAAGTGTATTCAACGGCAGTTGGGAGCTCTTCAGAGCTAGAGATAACCTTGACTTTTTTCTACCACCAGGGCGGGGGTCAAAGACTCAGTGAACTTAAGTCAGTGTCGAAGAAGAAAAGCGACATCATAGGACACAGCATGGATGTTTGCAACCACTTAAAGATGTTTTCTGGACCTAAGTCGCTATGTTGTACAGCATGCATCTATCCACTGAAAACCAGACCATACCCAGCAGTCAGCAATCTCCGAGGGAAAGGGAAGGAATTAGATTACACTACAGTATTTCTGTTATTTTTATGTGCATTTGCCAACTTGAGAACCAGGATTGTTTCCAAAGCATTCTGCAAACACAAATGACCGAAATTGACCTCTTCCAAGAAAATCCTCCTTGATGACAAATGTTCTATTCCTGAAGCCAGAATCTCTCCTTCAAACCATCCTACAGGAACTCTATTCTTAATTCTGCACAAAATACATACCATGGATCTACCCAAGACTCTCCGCCCAGCTACAGAATAGAACCATCATCTGTTACTGTCTGTAGGGCATGTACAAGCCGCGATAGCTAGAGGGATCAGGAACATCCCTCATTCAAGGAGTATGTTTTGAGTTCTTAATGTCCAGACGCTGGTCTAGAGTAAGTAAATATGGTGCCAGTTAACATTCAGTCAGTGTCTGTCGTGTGTCAGGCAATGTTCTATGTAGACTTCTCTATTATCTAATTTAATTCCAGTACAACACCATGACCCTAAGAAGACAGACCCCACCCTAGCTCTCAAGGGGCTTACCATTTCCCAAGGAAAACAGGCATTAGACAATTACTTCTAAGTCTGCTGAGTTTTACAGAAGGTTGGGCATATCAGAGGGGGACAGAAGTCTTCCTAAAGAAGTCCTGTTTAAGTGGCAATTGAGAACGCCTGGGGGAGGGTTTTCATGGTCGAACTGGAGCAGATTAGGGGGAGCCTTGGTGAGCCATGGGGATGATGTTGGATTTTATTGGATGAGCAACAGAAAGCTGTTAAAGCAAGCGAAAGAGTGATCGCATCCGGTGAAAAACCACAGCAGAGCTGTGGTCTAGGGAACAGATGGTTTGGAGGCGGTAGGGCGGGCCACAGTGGAAGACCATGGCAGTAAGAGATGATGACAGTGGGTTGGGGTATGGGACACAGGGGTAGGAGCTATGGTCAGTTGAAGAGCTTCTCACAGGTAGGACCAGCAGGACTTGACTTAAGTTTTTTTTTTTTTAACAGAGACAGAATCTCACTATGTTGCCCAGGCTGCTCTCAAACTCTTGGCCTCAAATGATCCTCCCACCTTTGCCTCCCAAAGTGCTGGGATTACAGGGGTGAGCCACTGAGCCTGGCCTATTGATTTAACTTGAGGAGAAAGGGAAAGGGAGCTTTGGCTCCAAGATATGAAACATTAATAGTATCTTTAATTTAGAGTCGTCAGCTTAATACCACATAATCAGGTATTACCATCATGCAGTAGGCAACCCTTTCTCCAAACTGTACTGCCCGAACTATGGGCTAGGCACCTTGCAGAATGGGTTATGTGCCTCTTATCCTTAGTCTTCATAACAACCTTGTGAGGCTACCGCTGTCAGCACTCCCATTTTACAGGGGAGGAAGATGAGACTTGGGGGGCAAGGCGGAGGCCAAGGTCACGGGAAAAGCGGTCGGAGGTGTGCCAGAGCTCATCTATCTGATTCCATAAGCCACGGTCCTTGCGTCTGTTTCCCAAACTTGTCTGATGAGGAGATTCACCTGGGATGCTTGTTACCAACTCCGCCCACACACATGCTGACTCAGCGAGTTGGGCCCCAGAATCTGTATTTCCACAAGCCTTGTCACCAGGCCACTTGGGGAAGCGCTGACCTACGCTGCCTGGAACTTGGCCAGAGAAGGGACTCGGGGCCAGCACTGCTACTTCCTAACAGGTCCTAGGGACGCTGTTTCTTTCTGCGCCTTGGTTTTCTTCATTTGCCTTCTTCCTCTCCTCCCTCCGCTTAGTTTTATTCACAGAATAAAAACCTGCATCACAACCTGGAATGGTATTATATTGTGCATCAATGCATTGTCCTTCAGCCCATCTAGAGTGTGAGCCCCAAGAAGGCAGAAGACTTGGCCAGCCCCTGGACCATGCCAGGACAGACAACCTCATCCCTGCCCACTCCTCTCTCCTTGGGGACCCCGAAAGCCTCTCGGCCTCTGGGCTCTCTGCCTCCAATGTTTATTTGCCTTCATCCAGTCTCCACACTGAAACCTGTCGGAAATGTACATGGAGTCCCCCACGGATCTCTTCTCATAGTCCTTAGAGCAAGACCAGCTGATGTGGTCTCTGCCTGTCCCCTCTGTCTCTCGGCTCCAGGCAGCCACACAGGCCTCCAAGGTGTTTTTCGATCACTCCAAGTGATCTTCGGTTCCCCAGAATGCCCCTCCTGGAGAGGCCAGTGCTGTTTGGTGGGTGGTGAGGTTGGAGACCACACTAGCCCGTGACCGCCTCTCTGTCCATTTCCCTTCCTGGGCCTCCTGCCAGCTGTACAAGAGGGAACCGCTCACTTGGGGGGCCATGCATAGAGGAGTACCAAGCCGGGGGTCAGGAGGATGCTTAGCCCTTCCAGTGGGGGATGGCGGGTCCGGGCTGACCCCGGGAGAGTGGAGACTGCAGGGAGGTCCTCCCGCAAAAGGACTCTGTGGCGGCTCCCTGGGTGGCCAGGCCTTGAGGCTCTGCACAGTTGAAAGGAAGCTGTGGGGTGAAGGGAGCTGTGCTCAGGGCCCGGCCCCGGGCTGAGCCACACATGGCTAAAGTACACAGACTATTAGCAATCAAGAGAGGACCTCCCTGCGAGGGAAAATGACACAGGGGTTACTTCTCTGTAAACATCCCGAGAACAAGCACCGGCTCCTTTTAAGGGCTGTCTTGACTTCCTTTGAGGAGTTGCAAATGCACCCTCGGAGCTCTTTGGCTCCCAGTCCCACGCGCCTCAAAAACCCAAGCAACTTTAACTTTTGCACGGAATGTGTTTTCTCTGATGAGCTGGTCCATGTGACTGTGGATTCATCCGGGTGGCTCTGCAGAAGTCCTGGTGTTACTCAATGACCTTCCTCTTTGGGGACTTTCCATCCACATACCAGGTGGTCTTGGTGGGGCTGTCCATCACGGTCCCTCTTCTAACAGGAAGTGGACCCAGGTCCCGGTGGGCCAGAGCACCCTAGACCCTGGTCAGCTTTGGGGGTGGGTGAGCAGCTGAAAACCCCAAATGCCATGAGGACCTGCCGGGGTCTGCGCCCCGAAATGATTCTGCTGCGCAGAACCGATGGTGCTTGGAAAAGAAAACGGGGCTGTCTGCAGAGAACTGTGGCCCTGGTGACTGGGGGACACTTTCTTTCTAAGCTGTGCTGTCCCCATGCTGTGAGACTTTTGGGGCTTGGGGAGCCTCAAATCTCACGCTTGTTGATGAAGCCAGAGTCCTCTGGGATCTTTTCAATGGAGTGGTTGCCACTTGTCCCTCTGCCCGGGAAGCTCGAAAGCAGTATTTCTGAGGGGAACAAAGATTGTGTTAATGGCTGTTAGACTCAAGAGTGACAGAAGATCCAATACTGGCCTAAGCAGCAAAGAAGTTTCTGGGTTTCTAGAGCTGGGAAGTTCTGGGATGGCCCAGGGACTCCAGCAGTATCAGTGGAAGCAAACACGTATTCCTAGATCTGCCACCCTCTGAATTTGTCCCATTATTTCCTGCTGGGCACAGGGTTCCTCTCTGCATGGAAAAAGGTGATGGCTGGAAGAGCCCCTGGCCAGTCTTCCTTGCCGAGGGACTCCAAGCCAAGGGTAGCCTCTCCATCAGCTCTGAGAGCAGGTCACAGGGGTCATCAGATTATAGAAGTGTGTGCTGGGCACTGTGACCAATGGAGTCCCATGACTCCGACGCAGTCATTTCAGGGATGTGGCCCCGTGTGGTCAGCTCCTTCCATTTCAAGAAAAGCCAGAGACCTGAGTTCTACAATATAAAAGTTTCTGGGTTTGAAATGTTAGACAGACCTAACAGCATATGTCTCGGAGTCACCAGCATCAACCCCTGCTCTCCACAAGAGCCAGGGAGAGTCTGTCTCAGCTGCTCACCCGCCTCTGATGCCAACCAGGGCCCGAGGTGTTCTGGTCCTACAGGGACCTGGGTTCACTCCCGGTGGAGGCGGGACTGTGACTGACCTCATCAAGACAACCTGGTATGTGGATGGAACGTCCCCAAAGGGAAAGTTATTGAGTCAATGCCAGACCTTCTGCAGAGCCACTAGTATAAACCCATAGTCACATAGACCAAACCATCAGTGAAAAAATATTCCACGAAAAAAAGTTAATGTTACTGGGGCTTTGAACAGTTTCAAAGCAGAGAGTAACACACTGAGCCGTTGTGAGCAGTGGAGACATTTCTCCAGTCTCCTGTAGGGAATGTGCTTTGGTCAGAAACTAGGGTATCCTCTAAAGCTGTGTTGGAAGCTTGGTTTCCATTTCCTATTCGATTTTCAGCCTGTCTGATGAAATAAGTACAAAGGAAACAGTTATGGCCCTTTGGAGCATTTCCTAATTATGGAGACTTGGCCACTCAAGACATTTTCACCTGGGCTGGGGTCTGGGCTAAGATTAGCAGCTTTCTGGGTCTTCCTAATTTGGATTCTTTAAAAAAAATTAATTTTTGAATCAGGGTCTCACTCTGTCACACAGGTTGGAATGCAGTGGCACGATCACAGCTCACTGCAGCCTGAACCTTCTGGGATCAGGTGATCCTCTCACCTCAGCCTCCTGAATAGCTGAGACTACAGGCAGGTGCCACCACACCCAACTAATGTTTTTACTATTATTTTTGTAGAGACGGGATCTTCCTGTGTTGCCCAGGCTGATCTCAAACTCCTGGCCTCAAGCAGTTCTCCCGCCTTGGCCTCCCTGAGTGCTGGGATTGCAGGTGAGTGCCACCGGGCCAGGCCTTAATCTTTTATTTTTATAGATTTAATGGGTATAAGTACAATTTGTAACATGGATATATTGCATAGTGGTGAATTCTGGGCTTTTAGTGTAACCACCACCCAAACAGTGAACACTGCACCTGTTAGGTCATTTCTTACCCTTCCCCCTCGACCCACTCTTCCACCTTCTGAGTCGCCATCCAGTATTCTACTTTCTATCACGTGGGTTCTAACTGCACAGCCCACGTAGAAGAAAACATGGCGTGTGCATCCAGGATTTGTGGCAGACCTCACGTTTATGATTGGAAAATTGCACAGGCATAGCGCTTGTGGTTATCCTCTTACCCTTGATGGGGATTCTCATTTCCAGGGAGGACTTGATGTCCAGATGCTCCCGTGTGATTTGAGTTGAATACAAGCAGGGGTCCCTTCTGGCCTCAGTCCCCGCTTCCTCCTCCCCCATCCCAGAGCCTGAGATCACTCTGGTACAAGCTCGCCTTAGGTGGAACACGCTGCATCGACGCTAGCTTAAATGGGTTCCGCCACCCCGAGAGGATGGTGTGTCATTTATTTTTTATTTTTATTTTTGAGTTGGAGTCTCACTCCGTCGCCCAGACTGGAGTGCGGCGGCTGCTCCCGGCCACTGCAGCCTCGACCTGTTGGGCTCCGGCGATCCTTCTGTCTCAACTTTCCAAGGAGCTGGAATTACAGGCGTGTGCTACCACGCTTGGCTAATTTTTGATGTATTGTAGAGATGAAGTCTCGCCAAGTTGCCCGGGCGGGTCTCAAATCCGTGGGCTCAGGCAATCCACTCACCTTGGCCTCCCAAAGCGGTGGGATTATAGGCTGAGCCACCGAGCCCGGCGATGGTGTGTTATTACACGGCCTGCTACGTACTGAGGGTCTGTCCTGAGTCAGGTTCTACATAGATTCTTTTCTTTTGTAATAGTGGACATTGCTGGCCCATTTTTCAGAGGAGGAAACTGAGTCTTGGGGGCTTGAAGTGAAGCTATTTGCATAAACTGTGAATGTGAGCTAGCTGGATGTGGTCGAGGCAAGGTGCCGGGAGTATCGGGATGCTTTTGGCTACAACTAATAGAAAACGCCAACTCCAATGACTTAAGAAGGTTTATTATTTAACGTCAGTGGAAGTCCAGAGGTTGAATGGCTCTAGGGCCAGCTAATTTCACCACTCAAATGACACCCTGAGGAACTCAGTTCTTTTTGTCTACCATCCCTCACCCAGGGTGAGGGAGGCGGTCAGGGTGCTTCTTAGGGTGCTTCTTCCCTCATTTCACACTTGATTTAGAATATTCTGCACCTCAGATTCTCTGATCTTGCCTGTCAGGTGACATTAGTGATGCTTATTTTCTTTCAGTTAATCCACAGGTTGAGAGGAGTTCTCAACGTATTGTTTTAGACAGGACATGTGTGTCACCCAGGACTTGTGCTCCAGGGACAATTTCTTCCATTGCCTGTCCTTCACTGCTGGCCTCTGCTCTGCATGTTAGTGGAGGGTTCTGGATATCTGGTTCCATCAATGACTAGATGCGTGAGGTTGTGAGACTTAACATCTCTATGACTCCGTCTGTGCATCTGTCAAATGGGGATCATATGAGAACCTGACTCTGTAGGTTGCTGTAAGGATAAAATGAGGGGAATGCCTTAGCATAAGGCCTGGTCTTTTGGAAGAGCACAACAAGCCATCGTTATTCATGTCCTTCTCCAAGCTTCCAGCTTCTGGGGGGACATGGATCTGGCAGCTCTGAAGTGACATCTGACAGCTTGTGCTCCAAAGGAAAAGAGAGGGCTGCTTCTCCACTTCTGACCCCCGGGGAAGGACTCCATGGGCCTGGCTTGGGTGAGGCACCTTCTTGCCCAGGCTGGGTCCTATGGCAAGACCCCATTCCAAACCCAAACTTGCGAGGGATGCAGGGAAGGAGCAGTTTGTTCCAGGAAATTAGAAGGAGCTGTGGCTGCAGGAAGAATGGGAGGTGTGCTGAACAAGTAACACCCCAGGTCACCTGCAGCCACTTGGTTCCTCTTTGAATTCAGAGGAGCTGTGCTTTGGACTGGATGTGTGGAATGCATGAGACAGCATGTTAGCAGCTGTGGTTATGACACATATTTGGGTCATAACATAATTGTTTATTCTCAGCTCCAGGCTGCAATAGCATGTGTAATGAATCCCTCTGCATTTGATAACATTTCTATTGCCAAAAATGAAAATTAATTAATTTATTTATTAACTTGTAGTCTTACTCTATTGCCCAGGCTGGAGTGCAGTGAGTGGCATGCTCACAGCTACCACAGCCTCAGCCTGCTGGACTCCACCTCGACCTCCCAAGTAGCTAGGACAACAGGGATGCACCATTATGCCTGGCTAATTTTTTGATTTATTGCAGAGATAAGGTCTTGCCATGTTGTCCAGACTGATCTCAAACCCCTGGGCTCAGGCAATCCTCTCGCCTCCGCCTCCCAAAGTGCTGGGATTACAGGCACAGGCTATTGTGCCCAGTTAAAAAAGAAAATTTTGAGAAGCAAATGACACCTTCAGAGGCTAACCCAGCCTTCATGGACATAAGAAAACCGCTTTGTTGTATTTTTGTGCTATATAAACATTACCCATGGATAAAAATATGTGCAATCAGAAATAAAGCAGGCAGCAAAATCTATCTCATTAGGGTAATGTTAGTAACGTGCATTGCTTAAAAAAACACATAACAAGTCAGAATGTCCTGCGTCCCCTCCCACAATGCCTCCCTCCCCAGACCATGGGATCTTCAGTATAAAGACAGAGCTTATAGCTTATCCCTGCTGCAGTGGTGGGAACACAGTAGCAGCTCTGGAAGTGTTTTTTGAACAAAACTGATACTGTAAATCAAAACACACTTTCAGGCTGGGAGTGGTGGCGGAGATGGGAGGACTGTTTGAGCCCAGGTGTTTGAGACCAGCCTGGGCAATTAGTAGGATCCCATCTCGGCAATTTTTAAGAATGTGACACATTGCTACATATATGTAGTCACCATGCTGTACAATAGATCTCTTGAATGCATTCTTCCTGTCTAACTGAAATGTTGCACGCTTTGATCAACATTTTCCCAATAATATCCTCCTTGTGCCTGTGTGCCCATGACTCAACACCTGGTAATCATCACACTCTGCTTCCATGAGTTGGACTGTTTTGGATTCCATGGATGAGGGAGATCGTGTGGTATTTGTCTTTCTGTGCCTGTCTTATTTCACTTAATGTAATGTCCTCCAAGTTCATTCATGTCATCAAAGATGACAGGATTTCCTTCTTTTTTAAGATTGAATAATATTTCATTATATATACATGGAGGACCCCCCAACACTGGAATTATCTTTTGGGGAGCGGGCCCTTTGTAGTACACTCAAGATTTGTGTCTCTCAATAAAACGGTCAACCAAAGTTTTTTTTGGGGTTTTTTTTTTTTTGAGTTGGAGTCTCACTCTGTCACCCAGACTGGAGTGCAGTGGCCGCTCCCGGCCACTGCAGCTTCAACCTGCTGGGCTCTGGCGATCCTTCTGCCTCAGCCTTCCAAGTAGCTGGAATTACAGGCGCGCGCTACCACGCCCGGCTAATTTTTTGATTTATTGTAGAGATGAGGTCTCACCAAGTTACCCAGGCGGGTCTTGAACCCGCGGGCTCAGCAATCCACTCACCTCAG
>CAUYQG010015672.1:0-24628 GCA_963574415.1 Tarsius wallacei
CTGTAGTTCCAGCTACTTGGAAGGCTGAGGCGGAAGGATCGCCGGAGCCCAGCGGGTCGAGGCTGCGGTGGCCGGGAGCGGCCACTGCACTCCAGTCTGGGCGACAGAGTGAGACTCCAACTCAAAAAAAAAAAAAAAGAATTCATTTAACTTCACAAGACAGTGAGGTCGGTGCCTCATGACAAATGAAGAAGCCGAAACTCAGATAATTCAGATGACTTACACAAGGTACCTAATTACTGGGTGGTCGAATGGAAATTTGGACCCAAGCAGTTTATGGCCATAATCTATAATTATGGCCATAATCTATCTATAGTCTGCTCATATATATGATGGAAGAAAGGGAAGAAGCTATGAAAACACCCAGAAGGCTTAACTATATGGTGTGTATGTGGCAGGGGGTTGGATCAGGATGGAATACCGGAATTGCAGGGATAAGACCCAAGGATGACTAAAATTTACCAGGGAAGACAGAGCTAAGGAGTCTGCCTGCAGACCCTTAAGGCCAAGCCTTGTTTTCTTTGAGTGTGACCTTACTCTGCTGCCTAGGCTGGAGTGCAGTGGCATGATCACGACGATCATGGCTCACGGCAGCCTCGAACTCCTGGGCTCAGGTGATCCTTCCACCTCAGCCTGAGTAGCTGAGACTTCAGGCATGCAACAACACTCTCAACTCTCTCAACTAATTTTTTAATTTTTTATAGAGACAAGGTCTCACTGTGTTGCCCAGGCTGGTCTTGAACTCCTGGGCTCAAGTAATCCTCCTGCCTCGGCCTCCCAAAATGCTGAGATTACAGGAGTGAGTCATGGTGCCTGGCAAGGTCCAGTCTTTCCATAAGTATGCTTGTGTGCCTGCTGCATGCCTTCTTGGGTAGATAGAGTTGTAGATGCTCCAGCACAGTGGTGTTCAAACTGTGAATGCCTCAGAATCACTTGGAGAACTTGTAAAAGTTTCTGATTCAGTAACTCTAGGATAGGGCCCCAAAACTTTTATTTCTGACAAGTTCCCAACTGATATTGCTGGTCTGAGAATCATACTTCGAGAACCTTTGCTCTGTGAGAATCATAGACTCATTAGCAGAGGTCAGCTTCATTTTTTTTTTTTTTGAGTCGGAGTCTCACTCTGTCGCCCAGGCTGGAGTGCAGTGGTATGCTCATGGCCACCGCAGCCTTGACCTGCTGGGCTTAAGTGATCCAGCATCAGCCTTCTGAGTAGCTGGGACTCCAGGCACATGGCATCACACCTGGCGAGTTTTTTTTTTTTAATTTCTTGTAGAGACAAGGTGTTGCTATATTGCCCAGGCTGGTCTCGAACTCCTGGGCTCAAGCAGTCCCCCTACTTCCCCCTACCATTACCAGGTAATGCTGGGGTTACAGGCGTGAGCCACCACACCTGGCATCACCTTCATTTTGAATATGCATTCATTCATTCAACAAATATTTCTTGAGTACCTACTCTTCCAGAAACAGAAATTTCTGCCCTCATAAAATTACATTCTGGTGGGAGAGGACAGACACACTATATGTTATATGGTAAAGTAGAAACTGATGAGGGATATGGAAGAACATAAAACAGTGGGGGGTGGGGGTGGGAGTGTGAGGCCATAGGCCAAGGAAGGTGTCATGACAGTGGCTGCCCAGCTAATAACTGACCTCCAGACTCTGGACCGGGTGCTCTCTTATGCCTCACACAAGTCAACCAGCAGGTGGAGAGTGCCACGTGAATCGTAGACATGCTACCAAGGAGAAAGGGCTTTCCTCCTGCTGAAGTGGTAGGGAAGGCTTTGGGGAGGAGCCAAGGCTTGGGCCGGACCTTGAGCATGGTTGGGATTTCATTCCTTGAAGTGACGAGTGTGTTTAAGAGAGTAAATGGAGCCGGGCTTGGTGGCTCAGCCTGTAATCCTGCGCCTTGGGAGGCTGAGGTGAGTGGATTGCCTGAGCCCGCGGGTTCGAGACCCGCCTGGGCAACTTGGTGAGACCACATCTCTACAATAAATCAAAAAATTAGCTGGGCGTGGTAGTGTGCGCCTGTAGTTCCGGCTACTTGGAAGGCTGAGGCGGAAGGATCGTTGGAGCCCAGCAGGTCGAGGCTGCAGTAGCCGGGAGCGGCCACTGCACTCCAGTGTGGGCAACAGAGTGAGACTCCAACTCAAAAAAAAAGAGAGTAAATGGGATGGGCCAAAGTCTGGACATGGGCAGCACATGCTCAAGAAATAGCAAGATGCCCCAATAGATGGGTCACAAGGCAGGGAACCCAGTGCGGGAAAGGTGTGGGAGACCCAATCCTGAAGGCCCTGATGGCTGGCCTGGGTACTGTGGACTTTGTTGAGTATCTTTTTTGTGCAGTGGAGTAAGTGGATTAATTCAATAGGTGCTCAGTGGATTGACTGGTAGTGCAAGTAGAAATGCTAGAGATCAGCTTCACTGGGGCTTGCTTCACTGTATATAATCAGTCAGCATCTAATGTTCTAGATACTAGAATATAGCAGAGAATAAAACTGACAAAAATCCCTGCCCTCAAGTAAGGATGGGAGGAGGACACAAAACCATTCCAGCCGGCTTAAGCAGAAAGGAGAGGGAAGTTATTGGCAGGATATCTGAATCCTCGTGAGAGTCCAGAGTCATGAACTGAGGAGACTTGCTGCATCTCCCCAAGTGGTTGTGAGGGGCCTTCACTCTTACCTTCTGGAAAGGGAGCACTCCAGCAAGCTTTCCGTGCTGCACACGGTCTCTTAGATCCAGGACGAACGCTGACTAACTGGACTCTGTCTCAATCCCAGACTCCCAGGAGAGAATCTGATTGGTCCTGTTAGGGGCAGCTGAACACTCTGGTGAGTGTTAAGACACATGGTTCTAATTGTACTCCACATCTTTAAAACTAAAAAATAAAAATAAAAAGACATGATTCTAAGTTGGGGCCGAAGTTCACCCCTTCAGGACCGGTCCTCAGAGAAGAGCGGGCTAGGCAGTACCTGGATGGAGTCAGGGTGGCTTGAAGGGGGTACTGGTGACAGAGCCAGAATGACTGGTCAGGGCTTAGTTGGGAGATCTTTCTTTCTTTCTTTTTTATTTTTATTTATTTATTTTTGAGTTGGAGTCTCACTCCATCGCTATTTGTTTATTTATTTATTGAGAGTCAGAGGCTCACTCTGTCACCCAAGCGGGAGTGCCATGGCACACTCACAACGACTGCAGCCTCAACCTGCTGGGCGCAGGCAATCCTTCTGCCTCAGCCTTCCAAGTAGCTGGAACAATAGGAGTGTGCCACCACGCCTGGCTAATATATATATTTTTATTATTATTGTAGGGAGGAATTCTCACCAAGTTGATTAGGCTGGTCTCGAACTCCTGGGCTCAGGCAGTTACAGGCATGAGCCACCGTGTTTGGTTTAATATGTAAACTTTATTTATTTGGTCCAAGTCTCACTCTGTTGCCCAGGCTAGAGTGCAGTGGCCACAGTCATGGCTACTGCAGTCTTGACCTTTTGGGCTCAGGCGATCCTTCTGCTTCGGCCTTCCATGTAGCTGGGACTATAGGCGTGCAACTAATTTTTTTTTTTTTTTTGAGTTGGAGTTTCACTCTGTCACCCAGACTAGAGTGCAGTGGCCGCTCCTGGCCACCACAGCCTCGACCTGCTGGGTTCCAGCGATCTTTCTGCCTCAGCCTTCCAAGTAGCTGGAACTACAGGTGCGAGCTACCGCACCCAGCTAATTTTTTGATTTATTGTAGAGATGAGGTCTCGCCAAGTTGCCCAGGCGGGTCTTGAACCCGTGGGCTTAGGCAGTCCACTCACCTCAGCCTCCCAAGGTGCGGGATTACAGGCTGAGCCACCGAGCCCAGCTGGAAAGAGGAATTCTGAATGACAGACTGCTGGATGTGTGTCAGTCCTGTGCATTTCTGCTAACTTTGAGGAAAGGCTTGTTCTTCTTACCAGAGTCTCCGGAGGCCGTTGGCAGGCTGCCAAGTGCCCCCGGTGCAGACTTATTAGCAGGGCTTTGAATGCTTATTTGTGGGTCATTGCGAGCAATTACACATTCATATTAACGATCTAACTTGGCTATACAGTATTTAACTGGGTTAAGAGCTTGTGAAAAATAGGAATTATCTATGGGGATCTGACATTTTAATTTGTGCAGTTGCTTAAAAACAAAAATCCCTAACAGCAATGCCATGATTGTACTTTGCTTTGCAGAGTTTTCCTTTTAATGATATTTTAACAGGCCAAAGCCCCTCCAAGCTAACTGCTCATACTTCCGGGTTGGTTTCTCGGTGGAGACATGCATGGATGTGTTCTCTCTCATCCCACCTCTCTGCTCCTGCTTGTTCCCTCCTCTCCTCCCTTTCGTCTTTGCCGTGTTCTCTCACTTTTCCATCTCGGTAGCAGACAGGTGGTTTGCCAGTTCATTAACTGCCTGCCTTTTCCCCTGCCACATCTCACTAGCTGCTGATAGAGGTGGTTGATTGAAGGAAATATTCTAGAGCAAAGGGTCTGGGAAGTCCCAAGTCACCTTTGGGAGTGTTTGCATGGAGAGGGAGATGGGAGGCAGGAAAGACAGACTTTATTCTTTACTCCCCCCCAAGTCTGTGGTTGAGTCTAGTCTTAGGGATGGAGCTCAGCCAGGGGAGGGGTGAGTCTTGCTGGGTCATTGGGAGCTGGACCTGGGCAGCCAGCGAGCAGGCGAGTTCAGTCTAATTTGCTGAGGGCTGTGGCAGGACCATAGTCGTTGAATTGTGTGGGTCCCGTGGGAGTCAGCTATCTGAGTTGGCAGCTCCCATGTGTGACTGCCATCAGAGTTGGCCCGAGTGAGACTGGACCAACTGAAAGCTAGTTCCCATGTTCAGTGGACTTGTCCTTCATTGCCTTGCTTCTCTCCTGTTATGAGTTCCCAAAATACGGCATTCTTTTTAATGTTCGAAAGTAATGGCTAAACTGAATCTAAAACTGGCATTTAGAGCAAGCTGTCTTTTTCTCTTATAGCTAATCTGGGCTTCAATTCTGGTAGGAGAACCGAAAGCCTATTTTCTCTATTTATTAATTTATTTTTGAGTCAGAGTCTCACTCTGTCACCTAGGCTGGAGTACCGTGGGGCATGATCATGGCTCATTGCAGCCTTGCCCTTCTGAGTTTAGGTATTCCTCCCTCTGCAGCCTCCCAAGTAGCTGGGACTATAGGCAAGCACCACCATGCCTGGCTAAGTTTTTTTATTTTTATTTTTTGTAGAGACAAGATCTCACTGTATTGTCCAGGCTGGTCTCAGACTCCTGGGCTCAAGCAGTCCTCCCCGCCTCGGCCTCCCAGAGTGCTGGGATTATAGATGTGAGCCACTGCGCCTGGCCTCTCCCTGCGATGATGGCCATTTTTCCTTTGTCTTGGGGTCTAAGATAAGAATAATCTCAGCAACAAGTAGTATAAGCGTATGTCATCTTTTACAAAATATTTTAAAATTAATTTAATTTTTAAAAAGTAATACATATGCAGAGTTTAAAAAACGGGTTAGGTGATTCTATAAAGCTTAAAATTATAGTTGCCCAGCTGCTAGGAGTGGGGAAGGGACCCCCAGGTGGGTGTAACTGTTCTCAATGCACACTTTGAACCAGTGTCCCCGTTTTCGCTTGGGGCTCCCTCTGCCCCCACCTTTCCCTCCGCAGCCTTTGCTGGCTCTGCAGGCATGAGGAGTCCCCGGTAGCCACATCCCTTTCACATACGCCTGTGTTCCCTTTCTTGCTTTCTTGTTCAGCTCTTGCTTCTCCCATTCTGTCTTCCAGAATTTTGTTGCCATCCCTCGACTGCAGTGACCTCCTTTGCAGTTAAGCCTGGGAGCTTGGAGAGAGAATGGGCTTTGAGGGCTTTAGGGAAGGTGTATGTCCACTTTAACATTTGTCCTTTTAAAAGTTCTCTCTCGCTGTATTTATACCTATGTTCAGAAATAAGGCCTTGTTATTTATGCTTTAAGAATATAGCCCCAGGGACAGTTAAGTGATGTGTTGCAAGATCACGTGTGCTTCTGTGTAGGTAGTTTAGCAAGTTGACTATGACACCTCCTGTCTTAGTGGTCCTTGGGTTGATCATTTTGAAGAGCATCTTTGGAGGGTCTCCTGGGGCGGTGATGGAAGGTCTGTAGCACTGAATGGGCAGGGGACAAAAATAAGCTGGTGGAGAGAAGGGTGTGGAATATCTTGGGTGATTTCCATTTGCCTTTCTAGGTTCACTCTCTGCCTGTTCCACTTGCCTGTTGCTATGGGAGGTCGACCTGACAACACATACACGATATGGGTTAGATTACTGACGCCCTTGTCATCTGGCTTTGGTCGGGTTCAGCCAGTGGATCATCAGCGGATCAGAGGGAGGGAGGAGAGTGAGGTGGAAGTATTTATGCCTCTGGGTTCCTGACTGTAGGGTCACCACAGATTGTGGCCCTAGACCAAAGGTCTCAACTTCTGTCAGGTAAACCATAGCTGCCCTCTCTGTCTCTGCGACGTTGAGGCTTAGGTGTGACTACAACACCCCCTACCCAGCCCTAGAGGTACTGCACAATCCCTTGTGTTTTACTTTACTCGGCACACACCTTTGCCCACAGCCACTTTATCATTATAAAAAAATAAATAAAATGTAACATCTTAGCCATTTAAAACTGTATATTACAGTAGTGTTAATTATATGTACATTGCTGTGCAACAGATCTCTAGAACTTCTAGAACTTTTTTTTGTTTGTTTTGAGTTGGAGTCTCACTCTGTTGCCCAGGATAGAGTGCGGGGGCAGAATCATGGCTCACCACAGCCTCGACCTCCTGGGCTCAGGTGATCCTTCCACCTCAGCCTTCCCGGTAGCTGAGAGTACAGCCATGTGCCACCATGCCTGGCTAATTTTTAAATTTTTGGTAGAGAGGAGCTCTCACCATGTTGCCCAAGCTGGTTTTGAACTTCTGGGCTCACCTCCTGCCTTGGCCTCCCAAAGTGCTGACATTATAGACATGAGCCATGGTGACCCGCTAGAACTTTCCCATCTTAAAAAACTGAAACTCGCCGGGCTCAGCCTGTAATCCTGCGCCTTGGGAGGCTGAGGTGAGTGGATTGCCTGAGCCCGCGGGTTCGAGACCCGCCTGGGCAAGCGAGACCTCATCTCTACAATAAACCAAAAAATTAGCCGGGCGTGGTAGCGCGCGCCTGTAGTTCCAGCCACTTGGAAGGCTGAGGCGGAAGGATCACCGGAGCCCAGCAGGCCGAGGCTGCTGTGGCCGGAAGTGGCCACTGCACTCCAGTCTGGGCGACAGAGTGAGACTCCAACTCAAAAACAAAAACAAAAACAAAAACAAACAAACAAAAAAAACCAAGGAGAAATGAAATATAGCAGTATGTGAATACCTAACTTGCAGTGAATTTTTCTCTTGTCCACCTCTTACTCTAATGCATAGAGGTACAGTGAATTATCTCACTAGTGCGTTTGGGAGAGGAACTGGGCACACAAAGCCCAGCCACACATTGTGTGTGTTTGTGTGTGTTCAATTGCTTGTGGGAAGCACATTCTTTTTAAAAAAAATTTTAACTTTAAAGATGTGGGGTACAATTCAGGGTTAGGTATACAAATGTGCATTATGCAGGTACCCTTGTTAATGAGGTATGTCCCCCCCCGCCCCTGGCAGTTTCCTATTACTGCCAATCCTGCCCCCGCCCCTGGCAGTTTCCCACTACTGCCAATCTCTTTCTTACAGTATTCTGATAATAGTTCAAGGTCTGCTTATCAGTGAGAACATGTTTTTCAGTTCTTTGTTTTTGCAACAGATCGCTCAGTATTATATACTCTAAGTTCATCCAAGTTGCTGTGAAGTTCATAATCTTGCCCATCTTTATGGCTGCATAATATTCCATCATGTATATGTACCACATTTTTTTATCCAGTACTCTTTAGATGGGCAGCATGGTTGGTTCCATGTTTTTGCTGTTGTGAATAATGCTACAACAAACATGCATGTGCAGGTATCATTTTCATAGAGTGATTTGAGCCCCACATTCTAATCTGCTTTTTCATGTAAGTTTTCTGTAGTAAAAATTGAATGAACAAATGGTAGTATTCGCACAGTGTAAAATGTGATGTTTGTAGAACATTTTCCTTCAGTGCTTAACTTCCCGATAGCCAGGAAGGTCTGCATTTCAGCAGTGCATGGAATGGAATGAATGAGCTTATTTCCATCCGTTGCTGGTGCATACTCAAATCATGTCCCTCAACCTAGAGTGACCTTTGTTCTCCATCTCTTGTTTAGCTCTCAGTTGGTTCAGAGCTCAGGTGAGAAAAGGATGCTATTCAATGGACTCCCAAAAACTTTGCCAGTGTTTAATGTGAATTATTTTGTTTTCATCCCCTGGTCCCCTCCCTAAACACTATCTATTGAAATCACTTAATTTAGCCTGGTTTGTTTTCACATATTGTGTTTTAGCTCATCTCTGAGTATTTAAAATGAAGGCAACTAACTACTTTTATGGATGGTAATGTGTTTAAACGAAGTTCATCTCTACATACTCATTGAAGGCAGCTCCTATTATATATACAAGTTCATTCAGTGTTTTCAGAGAATGAGCAGAGCCTGTGAAGTTCATTAAATATTACCACAATAAGAACAAGGACAAACCACAAGAGAAAAACAATCTGTACATAAGACTTCACTACAAACTAGACTATTCCAGTGTTTATAAATATTCGTCTGTGGAGAGAAGTACGTGTATTATAATAATTATGCATTAGTGCCTCATTAGTAGGAGGTTACATCCATGCTGTTTCTTTTTCCTCTAGTGTATTTCTGATAAGTTAGCATTTTTAAAGTCTTATTTAAAATGTAATAAAAACAGAGGAGAGTGAGCGTGTATATATTCAAGAGTAGATCATTTGGAATTCCTTCAGCTGTGTGAGGAAACATAATCCATGGGCTTCTGAGCCTACAGAGAGGATGTAAAGAACTGCCTTCCTCATCCAGAATCAGAACCTTATTAGTTGAAAAGTGGACAATCGGAACAGAACTTCTATTGTGTTGAGTTTTTTTCTTGATGCCATCATATTATTTGCATTTAAATTCCAGGTCCCTAAATATGTTTTGTAAATGACACCCTTTCCTGACTGCACTTCCAGAAATGTCTTCATTATGCACTTTATGGGTGCATTCTAATGGCAAAATCCATAGACATTTTTCAGTCCTTTTCTTCTTATCAGGTCCTTCTGCTGAATTTGATACAGTCGGTTCATTTCTCCTTTTGAGATTCTGTACACCTTCAACTTCTTGGACTGCTGTTTCTCCATTTCTTTTAAGAGGCCCTCTTTATTTGTCCTTGCTTATTTTTAACACAGTTTCCTGAATTCCATTTATTGCCTTTCCTCGGCTCTTCTCATGCTTCATTCTTCTTGGATGATTTCCTTCATTCTCATGATTTTGGTTCCCATCACCTAAATGCTGATATTCTGTATTTATAAAGACAAGATATAGTCTCTGTCTCTAGGCCTATATACTGCTGTATCTTGAATCCATGACTGTCAGGTGACATTCCCAGCTACTTGTTAGATATCTCTATTTAGATATCTCATAGGAACTCAGAACTCAATAAGCCTGTTGGAATTCATTATCTTCTCTCTCTTTTCCTTTTTTTGAGTTGGAGTCTTACTCTGTCGCCCAGACTGGGGTGCAGTGGCACGCTCATGGCCACCGCAGCCTTAACCTGCTGGGCTCCGGCGATCCTTCTGCCTCAGCCTTCCAAGTAGCCAGAACTACAGGCGTGCACAACCACGCGTGGCTAATTTTTTGATTTATTGTAGAGACGGGGTCTCGCCAAGTGGCCTGGGTGGGTCTCGAACCTGTGGGCTCAGGCAATCCTCTTGCCTCAGTCTCCCAAAGTGCTGGGATTACAGGCTGAACCACCTTGCCTGGCCTCATTATCTTCTAAGCTTGCTCCCATTTCTTTACTTTGTTTTAGATGATGACATCACCATTATTCAGCCATCAGAATAAGAAACTTAGAATTCACCCTTGACAGTTTTCAATATGTCCTCTTTCATTCTCATTTAGGCACCAAGTTCTGCCAAATTTGCCTTTCAAAATGCTCTCAAAGCTCTTTCTTTTCATTTTTCTTACCACCACTCTGTTTGAAGCCCTGAAAATGAGCTACCCAGACTTTTGCAACTGATTTTTTCCATGGGTCTCCTTGCATGTACTCTTGTTCTCTTCAAAGTCACTCTCCATACTGCTCTAGAATGCTTCTCTGTCAGGTACTGCATTTCTCAGAACTCTTCAATGGCTTCCCATTGCATGAAAAATAAGAACCAAGCTCTTAATGTGGAATAGAATATATTATAAAATCTTCATGAAAGAGGAGTGGGAAACCATTTTTGAATAACAAAACTAAAACAATATAGACGTGAAAAACAACAAAAACAAATTAATCTTCTCCAAGTTCATGTCCCCGGAGTAACCACTGGTAGCAGTGTAAGTCAAGGTGCTTAACAGCAACTAACAGAATGTACTGACTGATGTAAACAGGAAAGAAATATATTGAAAAGATATTGGGTAGGTTTCAGAACCAAGTTGAGGACTATGCAGTCAGAAAACACTGAGGAGCAATACCCCAAATAAAGCTGAGGATATCACTGTCATGGCGACTGCACATGGTTGCCAAGTCTTGCTTCACAAACACTGCTTAGTAGTAGAAATCAAACATTCACCTGGTGCTGCAGTCATTGCTGTTAAGGAACTGGATCATTCTGTAGCTGTCACCACTGCCAAATACACAGATCTTCCTTGTCCCTGCAACTCTTGGCTATGTGCTTGGATTGATATAGGCCAGATACAGTGAAGTCTTTGAAAGCAGTGATCTGAGATTTTCAGAGACAAAACAGAGGCGTTTTCGAGTAGGGACTTTGGAACCAAATTTCTTGGGCTGCAATTTTTTCTATTTCTTGGCTGTAACTTTGTGCAGGTTGCTTGATCTCTCTGTGTCTCTGTTTCATCATTTGTAAAATAAGGATAATGGCAAGCAGTTACTTTGTGGGGTTGAAGTGAAAATTAAATGTTATTCTAGATAAATTGCTTAGAATGTTTCCTGATACATATATAGTGTTAACTATTGTTATTATTTCAGCTTATACAGTGGAACTTGATTATATTTCCCACTAAGGCTTCTAAGGAAGGGATGGCTTGCCCAGATTTAGGAAAAAGGTTCACACAGTGAGTTGCCAGAAAGAGTGGCACATATCTCCTATCATATGTATTCTTCCAGACTTTTACCTATACATGAGCAATTAAGACATTTATGCTTGTGTCTCTCTGTGTATGCGTATTTGTGAGTATGTGTTTATCAGTTAGGATAATCTGTTCAAACCTTGCTCAAACTATCTCAAACAAGAAGGATGGGAATTTATTGGCTTTTGTAATCAAAACACAGAGAGAATGGGATTTAGCTAGGTCTTGAGGGCAACTGAAAGCATAAGCTTCAGTGTTACTAAGAATCTTTTCCATCTATCTCTTCTTTTCTTGGGGTAGCAGTATCATTCTTCTACATGTGCGTCTTCTACAAGGCTAAAAATTAACATTTGTGGCAACATTCAGACTTTCTCTCTCTCTTTTCCAACATCAAAGAGGTAGTGAAACATTTTCGTTCTGATTTGTAGGCAAAGAATCCTAGGATGGGGTTAGGATTAGGTTGGCTTGGGTCATTCATTGTGACTGGGAAGGTGGTATCAGAAAACGTGGAAGCTTTTTCTAAAACCACATGTTTGAAATTTGGGGAAAAGATTTTCCAAAAATGGGAAGGAAATACTTGGCAGACAGATTTATGCACTTTATGTATAATTAACCTATAATTAACCCTCATGGCAGGCTAAAAAAAATCCTTTAAATTTTAAAAATATGTTTTAAAAATGATACTAAAAAGCACACATAATAAAAATGCTAGGTGCCGAATTTTAAAACCTTGGAGATTAGCAATGTGTTAATTTGGGCTGTCAGGTTGTGCAGTTTCTTGGAATAAAACTTCCATCATCTTTTATTTCTAGAGTACCCTGAGTTTGCAAGGAAGCTTTAAAAAACTGTTACTAGTTGCAACCACTTATCTGTGTGAATCAATTCTCTGCAACCAAAACAAAATGCAAAAAAAAAAAGGAAAAACCAAAGGCAAAAATAAAACCCCCAAACAAAAAGCCGGTTAGTTTCATTGATTGACTTCATATTCAGTAAATATTATACAATTTAATTTATAAAATTAATGTATACGAATAAAATATTGCTTTCAGATGTTTTATTTGCTGGGCTTTCTTGTAGAATTTTGTTTGAAAGGCTTCTACTGCTAAAAGTTGTAAACCAATATATTAGTGCAGAGGTCAGTAGAACCTCTGTAGGCTCAGATAGTTATTACTTCAGAGGAGCAAATGAGCTGCCCTCTCATTCTGTATTAACAGTTATTTTCAAGGGTTTTTGTGTTTTGTTTTGTTTTTTAAGTTGGAGTCTTACTCTGTCGCTCAGGCTGGAGTGCAGTGACATGCTCATGGTTACTGCAGCCTTGATGTGCTGGGCTCAGGCAATCCTTCCACCTCAGCCTTGTAAGTAACTGGAACTACAGGCACATGCTACCACACCCTGCTTATTTTTTGATTTATTGTAGAGACGAGGTCTCACCAAGTTGACCAGGCTGTTCTCGAACCCCTGAGCTAAGGCAATTCTCTCGCCTCAGCCTCCCAAAATGCTGGGATTACAGACTTGAGCCACTGTGCCTGGCCTAGATGATGTTTTTGTTTTTAAAGAGGAGTATTCTAAAACAGTCCTGATTTTAGTAATGTCACCTTATGGGTGGCTGAGTTGAAATTAAGTATTTGGTCACATTGTTTTTGAAAATCACCAACTTTACATTAGCCCATATATGCAGCTTTTTATATGTCCCTTAACATAAAATAATCTGTAAGAGTTTGCATGCCCTATGTTTGATGATGATTTTTTTAATGGTAGAGATACCTTGAGAGACTTACACATTATCTAACCCTGACTTCTGATCTCATTTGCTAGAGAAGGTATAGAGTTTAAACTAGGCATACTCATCTAGTCTTCCAAATTGATGTTTCTTTTTCTCTTGCTCACAATAGCGTGGATCATCTGAAAAAAGACCTGAATAAATGTATCATTTGTTACTAGCTAAAAACTGTCATCATTAACTTGATTAATCAAAATGCTGCTCTTAAAGATGGATTGAAACACAAAGTAGCCAGCCTGGTTCCATATAATGAAGAGATTAATTTGACACACAAGACAACCAATTTAGTACTACTCAATGATCATGCTTTATTTAGAAAGCCATCAATTAGTATGTTTTTCCTTGATGTACTATTTTGTCTTTCTAACAAGAAGCGATGATTTCCTCGAAAGTTAATCTGCTTTCTTTAAACATAAAAGGATATTTATCTCAGCACTCTTAAACTCCAAAATGTGAAATTCTGTCTTATAAGTAAAGAGGAAATTAATGATGGATTAAAAAGCTTACAGTGGAATTCATTATTTTAGAGTATTGCTAATTTTCTTTTTATCACATAGTTGTGGATTTGGTAGTAGAAGTCGCAGCAAGAAAGACGCCCAAGGTCTGTTCTTCCGTCTTTCGGTTGGAGTTTAAAATGACCTATATACACATACTGAGATGTAAATAGTGCACCAACTTGCAAGGATGTTAATTAGATTTTACTGCTTTTTAAATTGTGTGTGTGGTGGTTGGAAGAGGTTTTTGGCAAAGTCAAAAGAATATAAGGGACAGGATTAGTTTTCTTTATAGGATTGATAATTAAAGCAACTGCGAAAGTATATTCATGAAATTCATGTGGCATGTGGACTTTTAATCATCCCCTATAGAGTAGCATTTCATATAAGAAACAGCAGCAAACATTCCATTACTAACTTAGGCTAATGATGCTTTCTGGACATTGTGTTTACAGTGCATGAGAAGTTGGGTTTGATGTTTAAAGAGTTCTGAGTTGGATTAGATTTCAAATGTGAGAGTTGAGAAATTTTTAAAAAGAGAGCGATGCTGTTTCATTAATAGTTCATGGAAATTTACCATTTGAAAGGCTGATCTGATGTGTTTTAGAACCTATTGCGGGTTTTTAGATGACATGCCATTTATGGATCTGACAGATTGTTGGAATCTGTTTTGTTCTGTGTGTGTGTGTGTGTGTGTGTGTGTGTGCGCGCGCGCGCGTGTGAGTGCGCGCGCGCAGAGAAGGACCTTGGCAGAATGCTGTGTGTGTGAAGTGTATATATGTCTTGCATAAGTGTGAATGGTTGGTGTTTCCGCCTAAGTGTGTCAGCCTCCTGGTGCTGGTGGAAGCTTTCCAGGATTCCAGGGAACGTCAAACGTGAACAAAGACACCGTGAGTGATAGCCCGAGCTAGACCTGCCAGGTTCAGCAATCATCTTGCAGGCTTTCCCCACATCAGTGAGCAGAATAACAATTAAATAGAAAGTAGATATTACACATTCTGTAGGTGCCCACTATTGTTGGCCGTTCTGATGTCCACTTTATGATTATTATCTCTCTTCCCAAGGCAGGAGCTCTTGGAGGCTGTTAGGAACTGAGTCCATAACAAAAGTGGTCAAAACTTTCCTTATTGCTGATTTGAAGGGCGTAAGGAACAAACATTTTAAAATTGTTTAACGGATCTTAGAAACTTGTTTCCCGAGAGGATAATCCTGGACTGGGTGCCAGGACTATTGTGTTTCAGTCCTGTCTCCACCAGCAAGCACTGTGTCACCTTGGGCAAATTTTCCTGCTCTGAGAGAGGTTGCAAAAGTATAGATTTATTGCTTGGATAGAAAGTGGGCAACATGAGAGAACAACATGAGAAGAATACATTAATATTTTAATAGTGTTCAGAGGCATAAGTATGAACAGTTGTAGAAAATATGTACTTGTGGGAGAAATAAGTTTATCATTGAGAATGAATTCCCACAAAGCTGAGAGCATCTGTTAAGGATTGATGGCTTGACCTTCAACCCATTCATATATTTTCCATTTCTTAAAAACAAAAACATCTCTCCTTCCTCCTTCCTGCTGCCCTTTCTCCTTTATTGCAAAAGAGAGATTTTTTTTTTCATGGAAAATTGGTAAATACAGAAAATTGCAAAGAGGAAAATGAAAATAATTTTAATATCCAGAAATAAAAACCAAAGATTTTAATATAACTGTATAGTTTATGGCTTTTGTATGTGTGTCTACACATAATCAGAAACACATTGCATGCAGTATTTCCAACCTATTGCTTTTATTTAGTAGTATACTGTGGCCATTTTCTCATATTGGTGAGTATTCTTTGAAAACATAATTCAAAATAAATGTATAGTATTCCAAAACGTGCAACTCATTTAAAATATTTTCTTTCCCATTACAGATAGTTCATTGCCAAAACATTGGAAAATATAAAAAAATAGAGAGTAGAAAGCTAAAGTCAATGATGATTCTATTACCCAAAGAAATTAGTCTTTTTTTGTAGTCTGTTTTACCTGGCATATTCACCATATTTATAATTTGTATTTTGTCTTTTTTTTAGCAGCATAAACATATATATTTTCCTATGTTATTAAAATTTATCTTCCATGTTAACATTAAAATTGACAGTTAAGTTTTAATTATAGAATTAACATTTGCAGTTATTTCTGTGTGATTATGTCCATAATGCATGCAATTATTTTTAAGCATTCACGTACATTTTTCAGCATTTATTGAGAGCCTACTATGTACTAGACATTTGGCATACACATGTGAACAGAATAGAAACAAATTATGAATGATAGTGTATATGTATTCTTACATAATCTTTTTGTTTTCTTTACCAATATATGTTTACATGTGAACTAATATATCTCAATGCCAGTATTGTAAATAGCTGCATTGCAATCCAGGTGTGTCATCATTTATTTCACTAATTTCTCATTAGTGCACATTTAGATTTTTAAGTTGTTATCCCTGAGAACATTGTGATAAATATTCTTTTTTTTTTTTGAGTTGGAGTCTCACTCTGTCGCCCAGACTGGAATGCAGTGGCATGCTCCCCGCCACCGCAGCCTCGACCTGCTGGGCTCTGGCGATCCTTTCACCTCAGCCTTCTGAGTAGCTGGAACTACAGGCGCGCGCTACCACGCCTGGCTAATTTTTTGATTTATTGTAGAGATGAGGTCTCGCCAAGTTGCCCAGGCGGGTCTCGAACCCAGGGGCTCAGGCAATCCATTCACCTCAGTCCCCCAAAGTGTGGGATTACAGGCCGAGCCACTGAGCCCAGCTATGATAAATATTCTTATAGTCAATTCTTTTTTTCACATTCTTAATTATTTTCTTTGACAATTTCTTAGAGTGTAATATCTTGATTAAAAATCATATATATTTTTAAGACTTTTGACACCTTGTCAAAATGCTGTTTAGAAAAGGTCTATCAATTTTCCCTCCTAAAGCAATGTTTGAGTGCCATTTTTCCAGGCAAAAAATGGTATAACATTGGTGTTTTAATTTGGTATGTCTTTAATTCCTGGTAAGTTCCTAAATGTTTACTGCCTTTTGTTTTTTTTTAAATGACCATTTGTATTGTTTCATTATGAATTTTTTAAGGTATTTTGGCCATCTTATGGAAGAATATTGGTCATTTGTCTGGACTCATATGAACTTTTAGAATACTAAAGTTATTACCCATTTTTTTCTGCTGCATATAGTTTTTCAGTCTGTAGTTTGATATTAATTTTGATTATTGTATTTTTAACATTTATCATTTGTACATTTTAGTGTAGTCAAATCTATCACTCTTTTCCTCTATATTGCTGTCTTTGGTTTTGTGCCAGAAAGTCTCCCCTCAACCACCCTAAATTATATGAGGAGACCCAAAAGAGACCGGAATTTATTTATAAAAAATTGTATATTTATTCTTACATGTTTAAACTCCAGTCACCTTCAAAGTACTCTCCATTTGATGCAGTACACCCGTCACGATACTTTTTCCACTGCTCAAAGCAATTTTTGAACTTGTCAATTTGAATGCCTTTTAGTGCTTCTGCTGTTTTTTGTTTCACCTCTTCTGTATCAGCAAAATGTTTCCCTTTGAGGACTTTTTCATTCAGGGAAACACAAAAAAAGTTGTTCAGGGTGAGATTGGGTGAATAGGGAGGGTGTGACATGGAGGTCATGCCATTTTTGGTCAAAAACTACTGAACACTCAGCCCAGTGTGGGCAAATGCGGTCGTAAATTATCCATCATAAAATGGCAATTGCATTGAAAGACTCTCCCCCCACCAAAAAGGTAACTGAGACTGAATGCAGTCTCTCACAACAATGATAGCTGGTACACTGCTGCTAATAGATTCCTAGAACACTTATCTAGAGGAGGAAGCCTGTACTACAAAGGGCCTGCCTTCCAAAAGATAATTCTGGTTTCTTTGGGGATTCCCCCTCATATATATTTAAAACTTATAAATTTATTTTAAAATTGTAATCTAAGTGAAAATTATTTATTTTGGTGAATAACATAATGTAAGGGTCTACTTTTTATTCCTCCTAAAAAGCTAACCAATGATCCCAGCACCATTTATTGAATAATTTATCTTTTCCACATTTATTTGAAGAGCTACCTTTCTATATGCCTGGATATATTGCTAGGGTTTCTAGTCAGTATCACTCTCTTTTATTTATTTTATAGTTATTGCTTATTTAAATATCTGGCAGAATAAATTTATCCTTTTCTTTTCTTTCTTTTCAGCATTTTCTTGAATTTATCTTTTTATTCCTCTAAATGCATTCTCTCCCTTTTTAAAATTCAGATATACTCTATGTTTTATTTTTTAAAATTTAATAGCTATTTGAAATAGTGTTTTAAAATTACCAATCTGATAACCTTTTTCTCCTCTCCACTTTATTAATTTTCTAATTATGGATCACATGGTGAAGATTTTGGCTTAAATATATTAAATTTTATAAAATTTTCATTAATACCTTAATAAATGGTCAATTTTTGTAAAGGTTTCATTAATACTTAAGAAGAATATATCCTCAGTCGATACAGACTTCTTTCATGTAAAGCTATTGTCATTTTAAAAAATGTATTATTCAAACATCTTATTTTTGACATTTTGCCTGTCAGTTTTTGAGTGAAAAACACCTGTAAAAAACCTCCATTTATAACTGAGAATTTGTCAAATTATACTTTCATTTTTAATAACTTTATTACATTGTTGTGTATGTAATGTTTCAGACTGTTTCATATTCATGTAATTGGTTATTCTTTCTGAACCATTTTGAATTTTGGACTTTAATTCTATATTGTCAGATATGACCACAACTACTTGTGTTTTAGCATTTTCCTGGTTTGTCTCAGTTATTTTAGGGTTATTTTTATTTTTAATAAAAAACTGCAAATAGTTTAAAAAGTCAAATAATTTTAAAAGGATTATTAAGAAGTTTCAGTGTAGTTTTCTCCTGTTGCTACTTTCAAAAGATGACTACTTTTAATTATTTTAGCTGTTTTATATAGTATTTACCCCAGGCTTCTAAAAATATGCTTATATAATTATGACTTATTAGCTAAGGAAAAAAATACTTCTTTCTATCCTCCCTATATAGTTGTATCACAATTTTTTGATAAATACATTTTCAGTATTTTCTTCACACATAGCTAACAGTACAGCTAACATTTATTGAATACTTGATATATGCCAGGCATATCTTTTAGAGCTTATATTAATAAATCCTATTATCACAATAATCCTAGTGAGTGCTATTATTATTACTCATTTGCCATTTAAATAATGAAGAAATTAAGGCTCTGAGTGACTTACTTCATTACTGTGTAAGTATTTACATTATTGAGCCAAAGCAAGAACATGATGCAATTTCCTTCCTTATTCAACTTTTTGATTTTCATGCAGTTTATAATTGCCTAATTTTAAAACCTGCTTTATTTGCTTCATCACTAATTTTTTCCCCCAGAGCAAATATAGAACTCATCTTAATATTATTTTCCTTGTGATATCATCACCCTTTCCTCTATTCCTTCTGGAATTGCTCATCTTCCTGTCCCAATCTAGAATGATTGTTCTCTAGACCTGCACTCTTATGTTGGATTCTTTATACCTTAAATCTCATACTTTCACCTTTCTTGCTCATGCAGGTTGATGGAGCTCATTTTTCAATAGTTTCTGGATAAAGGGACTGAAGAGATGCATTTTTTTGAGATTTTCTACGGATATATGTCCATTTTACCTTACATTTATTCTGTTTGCATATAGAATTCTAAACTGGCAGTAACTTTCCAGTGAAAATTTAAAAGCATAGGTTAATTTCTTTCTAGTTTTTAATATCATTCTTGAAAAACCTGATATCATTTGATATCCTAACTTTCATACGTAACTTTTTTTTCCTCTTTGGAAACTTTTATGAACCATTTTTATTCCAATTCAGTGACATATTCATCATGATGTATCTTTATGTTCATCTATTCTCAATTATTATGCTGCACCTTTTTAAATATAGAGTTTTTTGTTATTCAATTTTAAGAAATTTTCTTGTATTATTTCTTTGATTATTTTCTCTCTACCCTTCTTTTTTCTTCTTTTCTTGGAATTCCTGTTAGTTAAATATTCACTGTAAGGAAAATTTTATCAACTTTATCTTCTACTTCTTTCACGGATTAGAAAATATTCCTGCTAAAAAATTGTAATTTTAGAAACTCTTTTGTGATCTTTGAAGGCTCATTATAAAATACAGTCATGTGTCAATTAACAATGGGGATATATTCTTAGAAATGCTGTTAGATGATTTTTAAAAGTTGAATATATTTTATAAATATAAATATATTACACTTCTAAATGCATTTTAAAGTTTCTACCCTCTTTTAAAAACCAAATTTGTAATTGAGATTGACTGTGTAAGGTGAATTTAGTGTGTACAGCAAGAATAATCTAACACTGAAAGATAACAGTTTTATAAACTGTTTCCTATATTTCAATAGATTAATAAAGTTGTAAGTTGAATTTAAAAGCTTAAGAATACCTAGGTTTTAATGTCATGTAATACCTAGGTTTTAATGTAATTTAAAATTAGCAATCTTAATTCAAATATTTACATTTTTTGATTTAAAATATCATTTATAATAAATATTTTTCAGTACCAAAAAGCCACCTTCGATATAAAAAGCCACTCACATCGATGCTCAATACTTCTCATTCAGACTCTCAACAAATGCCCTCTTTTCTGGCCTACTCCTATGCCTACCTTCTCAATAAGGGATTCTGCAGTATGGCTTCCAGGGCTCTGAAGTGTGGTTTAATTCTACTGGCGTGCCCCTGTACAAGCACTTGGTATTTGTCTTTCTCAGCTCTGTTAACTTCCCAGCTTCCTACCTCCCAAAAGTTTATCTACTTTTTTTGAATATGTTATCTCCTCTTCTGCAATCTTTGTCTCTGTGAGTCAGACATTCTGTATATGCCATTTTACTGGGGTTTCAGGATAGAGTAGAAATTAATGCATATGCTCTATCTTCCAGGTTAATCTGAAATTCACTATATCTTTTCCATCACTTTATTTTCAGTCTTGACATGTAATTTTGGTTTAGGCACTCCTTACAAATAACTAATGCTCAGTTTACTTGGATGAAAAACAGAAACTACAAGGCATAGATCTGGAGAGTTGACTATATCCCATTGTTTGTGATAACTTGTGTTTGGTTTAATTTTCCTAATATCTTTTAGTGAGTTCTATTTATTACGTCTTTTAAAAAGTCTAGTTGGGTGATGGGTTCAGTAGAAGTCCAAACCTCACCATCACGCAATATACCCATGTAACAAATCTGCACACTTCAATCTAAAATTTAAAAACATATGTAGTTTTGGAGCCATGCATATTTTTATTTTTCTAGCAGTTACTTATATTTTAAGCAATCACACTTAAACTTATCTCTTAAAAAAATCAATGTTGAGAACTTTAAAATATCTAGAACCTACCAACATACCCCACTGACATTCTCCCTCTTAAGAGTTCCCCTTACTCCATGTTTTGTTAAGAATAATCTGAATTTTTGCTCTAACTTATTATGTCAACACAATTAACGCCATACTTTATAAGGAATTAATTCTTAATACTGCCTTAAAATGTTAACTATAACTTTCACTGTTTTCTTCATCACTCTTGTCATGTTCTTTGTTGAATTCATTTTTATTTTCACGATTATTTATTTATTTTCCTTTTTTCTTTATTTTGTTTTAAAGATGTAGGGTACAAATCAGGATTAGGTACATAAGTGGTCTATGTGCAGGTGAGGTTTGGGCCTCCTACTGGTCCTCACTTCCGCTGGTTGAGGATCAAGTATCCTTAGTGATGTTATGTGGCCCCCCTTCCCTGGCAGTGTCCCACGACTGCTGATCCTTTTCTTGCAGTATTGTGACAAATATTTAGGACCCACTTATGAGTGAAAGCATGTGATATTCAGTTCTTTGTTTCTGTGATAGATCACTAAGTTTGAGAGGCTCTAAATTCATTCAAGTTGCTGCCAAGTTCATAATTTTGTCCCTTTATTGCTGCATAATACTCCATCGTGTATATGTACCACATTTAAAAAATCCAGTCCACTTTCAACGAACAGCAGGGTTGGTTCCATGGTTTTGCTATTGTGAATAGTGCTGCAATAAACATGCATGTATGGGGAGGGAGCCGGGAGTCCCATCGTGTAGACTGCATTAAAAGGTCATATTAACATGACTCTCTGAAAATGTGTTGTTTGGGAACTATAAATTCCTGATATCTGTTAGTATTCAGTCAAGAATAGCTATCATGACTGAAGTAAGCCCATTTTCAAAGTTACTAGAGTTAGAAGTCTTCTGTGTCTCATTGCTTGGGATTCCAATGTTGCATAAACTTTTGCAGTATTTACATCACAGGTTGACTATATTGCAACTGTTTCTGTGGCAGTGCAAACAAGGTCAAGTAGCAGAGTAGGCTATGTCTGTTGGCTTTGTTAGCCTTTCCTCAGAAATTTCTCCTGGTTTTTATCTGCAAATGGCACCTCTCTCCTGCTTCCAGCAATGCGATGGATTTTTTTAAAAAAATACTGATTCTGTAATTTTTTTTACAAATGGTAGAATTTCTTTATTTTTTAAAGAATGGATACTATTCTGTCATATGTATATACCATATTTTCTTCTTTTTAATTTTTAATTTTAAAGATGTGGGGTACAATTCAGGATAAGGTGTACAGATGTTCATTATGCAGGTACCCTTATTGATGAGGTGTGCCCCCCCCCCGGCAGTTTCCCACTACTGCCAATTCCTTTCTTATAGTATTACGATAGTTGTTCAAGGTCTGCTTATGAGTGAGAACATGTGGTACTCCGTTTTCTGTTTCTGTGATAGATCACTGAGTATGTGATTCTGTAATTTTTGGATTTTCAAGAAGGGAGAAGAGGTAAACATGTCATTTCCCAGCCATCTTGAATAGGAATAGTCATCCCATTTTTCTAGAAAAGTGCGCATAGTGATAAGAGCTGTTAAGAGTCGTAAACATACAGAGGTCAATGTCATGCCTACTCAGCTCCTCAGGATTGTCAAAGAAAGATACACATGTTCTTTCCCAGTGTTTGGATCATTGAGGAAATGCCATAAGCTTTAAACATGTAATTGTTACTGCCATCTTTGAGAAGGAGGACAAGAAAGAAAATTACGACAATTGTGGCATGTTTGTTCTTTAAGTAGCAGTAACTTGGCCAAAATTTTTCTGGGTGACGTATGTAGCAGATGCCTCTGGCGTTCCATGTCATATCTCCTCAGCTCACCTCCGTTTTTAGCCACAGCTGCGGTGGACAGTTCCGTACAAGTTCGCACTCACCTTGTGCTGTCAAAGACATACTTTACATGTATGCCGTGTTGTCTTTCGCTTTCTTCCTCAGGGCCTTTGATGCCACTAGAGCCCGCTCAATCCCCATACAAGTGCAGCCCAAAGGTGTGGGGGTGTTAATGCCCCCAAGGTTAACCTTCAGCCAATGCAGGACAGAACCCAGTGGATGAATGCTCCATCCTCCATCCTTTAGGTGGGTGCTTTTGCAGGGGAGGAAATGGGTGGGATTATATATACTTCTCAAGAGGTCCTAAACAAATGAAGCCCTTTTCTGCTCGTAGTGGGGAGCTTGATAATGCACCTTTATTCATTTTTTTCTTCTCTCTTCTCTCCTGGCTTCCTTACCCCTGCTTCCTGGAATCACCTCCCAAGTAAATCACCTGTATCAAATGCCTTGTCTCAGGCTATGCTTTTGATGGAACTCAAAGGAATGTCTACTCTAGAATTTTAAGACGCTTTAAATAAGGTTGAAGTGCTTCACAGCTGGCCTCGGTTATAAGGGAGATGTAGCACAACAACAACCAAAAACCAGGGAACATCGTTGGGAATCTCAGTGTTTTAGTGACTTTCAGGGACACCGTCACATATGAAAGCATAACCACTGAATAATTCTTGCAGTTAATCAGCACCCTGGTGCCGCAATACAGATAATGGGAATAGGGGTGAGGAAAAGAGCTATTTGCTGCATGCCTTCCATGGAGTTCTTTTATGTATGCGTTTAATGTGCTGAATAAACCCTGAAGGATGGACATTAGAACATCCATTTTATCAAAGTCAGAAATAACTTGCCCAAGACCACGATAACCAGGAAATGGGCAATCCCAGTTACTGGTGATTCCACTTCAATGGTAGTCAAATGCCAGTCATTTTAAATGGATGATCCATTTATTTATCAGCTCATTTTTTCTTTTGAACTTTCTTTTAAAGTTTTTATTCAAGGTAATATGAGCATACATTGTACAACATTCTAAGATCCAAGAAGATGTGCAGAGAACAACGTATCTCTTGCCTCTGCTGTAGGCTTTTTTAGGGAACATCTATTGTTATCAGTTTCTTCTGTATTCTTCCAGAGATATGTACCAATATGGGTTATTTTATTTTTATTTTTACATATACCATGCACATTATTCTTTTCTTTGCCTTGCTATCCTTCACATAAAATGTCTTAGAGATCCTTTCAATTGATTCATGGAGAATTGACTCATTATTTTTAGCTGTTGTATAGTATTTCATTTTATGAGTGTATCTTCTGTAATCTATAATGTTTACTAAATTTTATAATCTAAAACAATACTTTTTGATACAGGCTGAATCAATTATTTAAAAATTCTCCTGAAACAGAATAGTGGCATACATTATTAACATAAAAATAAGGAACTACTTTTGGAAAACCAGCAATAAATAAATCTTTTTTCTCTTATCACACAGGAAACTTTGAACTGTGTAGCATTTTTTTCCTATGTTTAAAATCTTTTATTATGAGCATTGAGCTTCTCAAGTATACACTAGGAGAGAGATACTGAAAAACAAATCCAATATACAGATGAATATTCAGTATATTCAGTAAATATGAAGATTTAGTCATATTTGCTTTACCTATCTTTTTTTTTTGAATTGGAGTCTCACTCCATTGCTCAGGCTGGAGTGCAGTGGAATGCTCATGGCCACCCCAGCGTCGACCTGCTGGGCTCCAGCGATCCTTCCACCCCAGCCTTCCAAGTAGCCAGAACTACAGGTGTGTGCTACCATGCCCAGC